>CANTUT010001538.1:0-37500 GCA_947687605.1 Reutealis trisperma
ACACACACACACACACAACACACACACACACACACACACACACATATATATATATATATATATATATATATACATATATATATGTATATATACATATATATATGTATATATACATATATATATGTATATATACATATATATATGTATATATACATATATATATGTATATATACATATATATATATATATATGTATGTATGTATGTATGTATATGTGTGTGTGTGTGTGTACACACATACATACATATACATACATACATACATATATATATATATATATATTTATATATATATATATATATATATATATATATATATATATATATATATATATATATATATATTTATATATATATATATATATATATATATATATATATATATATATATATATATATATATATATATATATATTATATATATATATAATAACTACAGATAAATTAAAACAATTTCTAATACTAATTAAAAGCAAATTTCTATATTTTCACAATAAAATTTCATTTTCTTTAATTTAAAATTTCTCATTTAAATAAATAATAAATTTAAAATTCAATACTTCAATTAATAAAATATTCTCTTTAAAATATTAACTTATTAATATAATAAATTAATATCATTTCAAATATCAATCTAAAATATAATAAATAAATTATTTTAAATCTCAATATTAAATTTGAAATAATTTTCTACTATTTCAAATACTCGTATAACAATATTAATAAATCATATGTATAATATCAAATATCAATATGAATTTAACTTATCAATATCAATATAATAATATAAATAAATATTAATATTAATACCAATATCCAAATGGAAATTTATAAATATCTATAACTTTAAATGTCATTATAATTACAACGATAAGGAAAATATTTTCATATAAAATTATTACTTTAAAACATTTATATTCAAATTATTTGAATTTTTGAAAATATTCATTTGCACGAATTTATCAAAATTGATTACATCCCTCACTCATTGTCACATCATTCATTTAGAATTCGCTTCTTTTGATACTATTATAGTTCTTAAGGACTTAAACAACACTGTATATAGATGCCGTAATATCATCGCCACTGTTAAGAAACCTCGGATATTATAGTAATCATTAAACTTCATCTTGAGAAGATGAGTTTCTGTTACTAAGTAGAATAGCTCTAGTGTAAGTGGGAGATTGAGCCATATAATAGTTATGTAATAGTAGATATTAATTTTCAATAGCATAATAAATTTATTCATAATGTGAAAAGGGTTTCATATTATTGAATATAGTCCTTAACTATTTGCAAGAGGATCTATTCTTAAGTGTTTGAGAATATGGGAGACAGATCACTCTTATTCAAATATTTTAAAGTTGTTCATGGTCATAGGATTAAAGACTAGGCATCATTAATTCTAAAAGGCCATCACCTCTATTTGTTTTCTATAACTAGTATGTAATACAAATGATTATAGAGGCAGTGAGTCTTATGCTGCTTAACATATAATATTGATACAAACATGTGGATATTCATAAGATGAATAGTCGAACTGTGATGTTAGATGTTGATAATATGGAGTTTTACTACTTGTCAATTATTCATCATCTAGGTCATAATAGTGCGTATAGTCCTTTGACTTAAGGGATACTATATCTCATACATATGTAGTTATATCTCATACATATGTAGTTAGGATTTATTACTGCTTACATAGATATACTATTTATGTACGAATATATGGCATGTAATAGTTCTAATTTGTTATGTATTGAGGTAAGTGATCACTAAGATAGAATTCATTACCTCAAGTAAATGAGGTTAAGATCCTATGCTATTTGGTTATTCTTGATAACTAAAGTTTCTGGCTGGACAGTAAGATTCACTAGAAAGAGTTTCTAGTAGGAATTTAATCTCATTAAGAATTAGAACTGATGTAAGTTGGATGGATTCTGAACCTCTGCTAAGTGGTGGCCTAATTGGTTAAACTTGTAAGACAGTGAGATGAAAGTCCAGGCGATCTACCTGCGCGAACACTCTGATGCTTAAGTTAGTATATAATATGATGGAGAGAGAGTATATATGTTATATCTTTGAAAAACATACCTTGCCCCTTTTGTCTCAGGGTATTTATAGCGAGGGACTTAGGGAACAAGTCCCCAAAATTCAGGGCAGTTAAGTCATGGGAGAGTGGAGGACGTGTTTCCTACAATCTCAGGAGTGGAGGTCGTGGTGGTGGAGAAGTGTCTACGTGCAAATTGTTGGCCATTATGGATTGGGGTTTGCTAGGTGACTTAGGAGTTGGAGCCTCTAGGGGAAAGGTTCAGTCATATTTGGAAAAGAAGGGCGAGCCACAATTCACCTTGGGTGGGTATTTTAGGATGATCTGTATTACATGTTCCCTCACTAATGCCAAGTTTACAACTCGGCGGACTATTTAGATCCATAGTTTTGGCAGGAAGTGTTGATTTTTAAATTTTGAAATGATGGCAGTTGCAGAGTCTTTGGCTATCGAGTCAACACATGTTAGGCAAGAAAGAATCCATAGACTTTTCAACTGCTCCCCTCATTGCTATAAATAGGATCCAACAGTTACCTGGGTCTCATTTTTGTGCTCCTCTATTGCCCAGTGCTTTCAAGAATTTTCAAATTGCTAATGTCCTCTACTATTTTCGTTCTAACCTTTGGTGATTTCTTTCATCTTTTCCATTCAATCAGAATAAGTTTCCTTTTCTTTCTTCTCCTACCTTTGGCGGTTTTTGTTTAAGCTCTTTTCTTCCACTATGAGCGATGTTGAGGATTCCTAGAATATGTCTATGCCTTCAGCTAGTGAGGGTACTAGTGTGTCAAACTGATCCTGTACCCCTTCTTTAGATAGGGTATACATGTATGAGTTTGTTCCTCCTTTACGAATCAAGGCTTCCTCCACCCAGTTTGATAAGGTAGGGGTAGATCGCCGAAAGGGTAAACAGGTAGCCAAAAAGGCTCCTGCTGGCAAACTAAAAAAAAATTCTAAAGTGTTTGATCCCCCAAAGAAGGCTAAGGAGACCAAATTGAGAAGGGGGGTAGAAGGGTTTACTTGCGTTTTAGCGGCAATACAGTTAGAGGCTATTTGGATCAGGTTTAAAATTCTTGCCCAGTATACCCTTAGGCTTCCTGAGCTTGGAACCTTCGCCAACCAACCCTTAGGGGATCAAGATAGGATGGTCTACTAGGAGGACCTTGAGTCGGGCCTAAGGTTCCCCTTGGATGCTCTATATTCCTCCGTATTGAGGGAGTATCATCTCCCAATGTGCCAACTACATCCTAATTCTTGGAAAGTGCTAGTGGGACTTAGGATTTTGGCAGAGAGACAGGGCTACACTTTAAATGGTAGAGTGGTGAGAGAGCTATTTCCCTTGGTGGCGAGGAAAGGGTTTGACCACTTTAGTTTCCAAAGTGAGAGAAGGATCTTCACTTTACCATCCTCGCTGAAGAACTAGAAGAGAAAGTTTTTCATTGTTCACCATAAAGATGGCTGGGGTGATCTTCCAAATTCATGGGTAGACAGCCCTACCATTATTCCTACCTGCTGACTGCCATCCTTATCTCCCCAGAAAGCAGAAATGGTTAAGTTTTCGGGAAGGTTGGGACCAATCTCAGGTTCCCAACTCCTTGAGGAATATTTCACTACTGACCTTATAAGGCGAGTAGTGGCAAGGCTTCTTGAGGAGAGCTTTGACCTCACTGAGCCTACCTTGGGTATACTGTCCAACTGATCACTATGTTTATTAGGGTTCTAGATTTTTCCCCAATTGTGCCCTTATTATATTTATTACTTATTACAGCAATGAAGTTTGTGGCTCAGCTGATGAAGGAGAAGCAGGAGAAGGAGAGGAAGGCCAAGGAGCTGCAGGCGAAGAAATCATTTAGAGGATCGGCTGGTCCACGATCAGTGAAAGAAAAAGCTCCTCAAGTGTTAGAGGTTTGGGAAATCATGGTATCCGAGACTCAAGATGCATATAGGGAGGCTGACTCTGGCGAGTTGGTGAAAAGGAATGCCCCAGAGGGTTCGTCCAAGCTTGTTGCAAAGAGGGCTCAATCATTTACAGATGAGCCTTCACTATGTGAACTCATGAAGTTCTATCAGGCAGTGGAGCAGAAGCATGGCACCGGGCTTCAATATGCAACCCTGACTTCACCATTGATGTGATGAAGGGGACTCTGCTTCCCACAGATGATGATCTAGTGACTGGGCTATCTAATGCCCAGATAGCAGAACGACGTATGGCCATATATTTCAGGTATGCAGATCGCCCTTCTTCACCTGTCTCTCTCTCTCTCTTATATATATATATATATATATATATATATATATATATATATATATATATATATATATATATATATATATATATATATATATATATATATATATAACCTTCAAATATGATGTACACTGCTCGGTGCATCTATGAGCTTTGCCAACGAATAAGGATCCAGAAAGAAGACATGAAGGCAAGCTAAGTCCATCACAAACAGGAGTTGGAAAAAAAGTTTGCTGAGCAGCTGGTTAGGGTGAAGGAGGGCCACAAGAAGGCTATGGTAGAAGAGAGGGCGAAGTTCGCTGTTGTTAAATCAGAACTGAAGGGCAAGCTATCGGTGGCTCGGGTTGAACTTCAGGAGAAAGACAAGGAGATCAAAGATCTAAGGGAGAATAATGATAATCTCCTTAAGGATCTCCAGCAAGAGAAGGAGGATAGAGGTCGGGATGTTGAATTGGTCGCCAGCAAGCTTATCAATTATCAAGGTAAGGTGTTGAACAAGGTGCAGAAAAAGTGTCCTGATCTGGACTTCAACTTCATTGAGCAGATCTACTCGGACAAAGGAGACGAAGGGGATCCAACTAGTGGGTAACCCAAAATAATGCTCGAGCATGGCTCATCTCCTTTTAGGGTTGGGGAGGTTCTTCCTCTTTATGTAGCTGATTATGGCATTGATAATGTAATTAAACATGATAATCAATAAAATTATTGTTTCTTGAACTTTGTGCCTCTTTTTTTTATGTCGACTTGCAATTAGTGAATTGCATAATGGGGGACCTTCATATGGCAAATTGTCGATTTGCTTACAAAAAAGGGAGTATTGGGTGAATCATATAGTCACTGTCCCTGTGAGGCCTTACCTGAGCATCGGCCCAGTCCGCTAGAGGGAATTGAGATGCTCATTCGGGTTTAGACTAATGATGGAACCCTCGGGTTCAGATTTGGTTGATTTTGAAAAATGATTTTTGGGAGTTGCCACCCTAATTTATTTTTAAATGGAAAAACTAAGGAAAAACCCAGTTGACTCCAATTCATTAATTTTTAATTAATTTGCCCATGGATAAAATTACTAGCCTCGAACTAGATTAAGCTCGGGGACTAGATTTTTAGTTTTAAATAATCTAAATTTGGCTCTTAAGTTTAATTTGACTTGAAAAATTGATTTCATGAATGACAAATATTATAAGATGATAATTGTAAATAAGATGCATGAATATGATACTAGTGCAAGGAGAAAAATAAAATATCTATAAATTAAAAAGGGAAAAGAGATTGATAGAGATTTGGATTTGAGGTTTGGATTTAGATTCCAAACATGTCTACGTACCCTATTGAATGGGGATCAAAATCTACGTAGTTCATTCCACTATTAAGTGGAGGAGTTTAGGAGTTGATCAGATTGATTTTGATTTGGTTGTTTTGAGAGTGAGAGAAAAAGGTTGATATCTTGACTTTTGATAAGTGGAGAGTTTTACCGGACCAAAGTTCTGTTTTATCGAGACCGAGTGATTGGATTGATTTGAGGGATTAATTAATTAATTAAAATGATTAATTAACCAATTAATGTGATGAAATGGATAGATGGATAAATTGATTGATTAATTAACCAATTAATGTGATGAAATGGATAGATGGATAAATTGATTGATTAATTAAAAAGATTAATTAATTAATTTGGATGAGAGGTGGATTAAAAAAAAAGATTAATTTGATTTTAGAGAAAAAAGTGATTAATTAATTAATTAAAAAGATTAATTAATTAATTAATTGAGTAATTAATTTTGATAAAAAAAGATTTTAAGTTAATTAAAAAGATTAATTAACTTGGTTAGGGTAAGAAAATTAATTAATTAAAAAGATTAATTAATTACTTAGAGAGTGGTTGGAGGGAGAAGAAGAGAGAAATTAGTAGATAACCATCAATACTAATTCAAGAGGTGTCTCAGAATGAAGGGTGAAGAGAGGTATTTATAGAAAAAGTGGGTGAGGGTAGTTTAGGAAGTGCAAAAGTGAAAAGACCAAAAGGGTAGAGCTAAAAAAAAGCTGAAAAATCAGATTGGGTGGTATTTTGGGGATTGCAGGCCGACATTCTGGGTAGTGCCACTGGGCTTCTGGGCAGTGCTACCGGCAAGGTCAAGAGAGCCACCCATGCCCGAGCCAGCGCCGCCAGCATCTTGATGAGCATGCTGGGTTTTTTTTTTTTTTTATTTTTTTTTATAGATATTGGTTGTAAGTATGAAGTTTGGGAATTTTAGAAGTGGGACTACCGTAACAGCTCCGCATAGCATGTTAAACTCAGCAAGTGCTAAGGCTGAATTTGGATGACGAGGGTGCAAAATTAAGGGTTCACAGTTGCCCCCTCATCAGAATTGGCTTTGAATAAAAGATGGTTTTGATGATTATAAATGTTGGGAAGAGGTGCCATGTCACACTCTGGGCTTGTGTGTTCTTGTCATGTCCTTTGGGAGGAGGCCTTTTAGGATAAATGAGACTTTATCAATCGCTATTTGTTTGGCCTTGACATTGGATGCGAGAATGGTTTTGGTGAATTTCAATCAAAGCTATCTGTTCAGCCTTAATGTTGAAGGACAAAGAAGGTTTGGTGAATTTCAATCAAGACTATCTGTTCGACCTTAATGTTGAAGGACAAAGAAGGTTTGGTGATTTTCAATCAAGGCTATTTGTTCGGCCTTAATGTTGAAGGACAAAGAAGGTTTGGTGAATTTCAATCAAGACTATCTGTTCGGCCTTAATATTGAAGGACAAAGAAAGTTTGGTGAATTTCAATTAAGGCTATATGTTTGGCCCTAATGTTAGAGGACAAAGAAGGTTTGATGATTTTCAATCATGGCTATCTGTCTGGCCTTAATGTTGGAGATAAAGAAGGTTTGGTGAATTTCAATCAAGGCTATCTATTCAGCCTTAATGTTAGAGATAAAAGAGGTTTGGTGAATTTCAATCAAGGCTATCTGTCTAGCCTTAATATAAAGAAGATTTGGATAAATCTCAATCAAGACTATCTGTCTGGCCTTAATGTTAGAGGTAAAGAAGATTTGGGTAAATCTCAATCAAGGCTATCTGTTCGACCTTAATGTTAGAGGTAAAGAAGATTTGGGTAAATCTTAATCAAAGCCATCTGTCCGGCCTTAATGTTGGAGGTAAAGAAGATTTGGGTAAATCTCAATCAAGGCCATCTGTCTAGCTTTAATGCTAAAGGTAAAGATGATTTTGGACAAGATAATTTAGTGAAAAGAAAGCCTCGACCTATGGCGAGTCGACTCGCGAGATTCTGAGGAAGAGCCTCGGCTTATGACTAGTCAGCTCAATATTTTGGTTGTGCCAAAGAAACTTGGGCTTTTGAATGTGAAGGATTGGGCCTTTTGAAAGGCTGAAAGGAACTTCTCTAGGAGTAGAGGGACTCTGGAAATCACGCTTCATTGATTAGATCTAGAAAGGTATCATTTAGCTTCAAAGAGGCATAGGTCAGCTTTAAGAGGTATCGGTCAGCTTTGAGGAAGTACTGGTAAGCTTAAGGAGATGTTAGTGAGGCTATTGGCTTAGCTTATGCATGATGATGTATGATTGTAGATGATTGCATATGTACTGGTGCACAGATGATGCATGCATGTTTCAAAATTCATGGACCTTTTGCCTAACTTCTACGTCATGCATGATTTGTGGTGATGCCTATAATGAATGGTTGCATGGATGCATGAGGGTGAATTTATGAGAGCACAATTTTTCATGTGACTTTTGTGTCTGTAGAGACATGCATTTGTGGACTGAGAAAATTTGCAAAGTTTGAGAAACTCAACTTGGATTAGTATGGGATATTTGCCATGGTGGCATTACGAGGAGATTGAGGGGTTGCTTCAGGTTTTGAAATCTGGTGGCCCGTGTTTTTTAATCTGCACATGCTTTATCGATGATCAAAGATTAGATAGGATGGTTGCTTGCAACTTGCCCCTGGAGGACACATTTTTAGCATTACCAATGGTAAATGATTAGATCTCTCCTAACTAGGGGCCATGGGTGTTGAGTGGTTCGCCCGTTGGACTTGGTTTGCATGACTTTCCACTAGGGGATAAGGGTCTTGAGGCAGATAGAGTAGACTCAGGATGTACCCCCAGTTTTTCTTTCTTATAGTCTGTTTATATCATGGCTCCTATTGCCAGAGCTATCAGGTAGTGGTTGGCTAAGGAGTTATCATGCTGTTTATTTTGTAATCTCACTTAGGATCACTGACAGGTATGATAGGTGGTTAATAAAGGTGGTTTAGCTAGTTGTGAAAGAGTACCAGGTTGCCCTGCTAAGAGGAATAGAGGATGGAGTAGCTAAGGAAGAAGAGACTATATAAAGAGCTACTAGTAGTGGGAAGAGGATTGCAGCCCAAACAAAAGGGGTGACTTGTTCTTTGAAGGAGACTCGGAGATCTACTGGAAGTGTGACACCACAGGTTGCAGTAGTGACTAACATACTTTGGCTTTGATGAGGACACCAGAGACTTGCATCTTTGAAAGCAGAGGAGGACTAGCTAGACCATGACTCTAGGCATAACCCTTTTTTTTTTTAAATAATTACAGGTTGACAGGACTACACAAAATAGGATAAGCTATAGACAATATTGAAAGGGCTATCCTTTATGATGAGTTTGTATTTTGCAAGATTTGATCATCATTAAATAAGACATCTTTTATTTTTGCTCTAATTTTTGCCTAAGCCGCTGTTTTAGGTTTTCAACTTAGTGGGCATTCTTCTTTTTTCTTTTTCTTTCTTTTTTTTAGGCAAAAGAATTAAGTGAATGATGTACTAGGCACAAAAAAATGAGAATGTGATGCAAATAAAATATTTTATATTATGATTTAGACCGCACCTGAGTTGGGCAATCTACGTATCCCTTACATCATTTTTCTGTCAGTTATTTCTTTTAGGGAGAATCAGGTCCACGTAGTTCTGATTACATATGCATGAGAAATAGAAATGAAATGCATATGTCATCTTTGGATGATGTATCATTTCAGCTGATCCAAATTGCTAGGATGGGGGAATTCATTTCCCTCCATGTCTATGAAGATGGTGCCTCCATCGGATAGAATCTTCTTGATCATGTACTGTCCAGCCTAGTTCAATTTGAACTTCTTCTTGGATCATGAATAAGGGCTCGGATTTCTCCCAAGACTAAATTTCCTTCTTGCGAACCCTTGTCTCTCATCTTCTGGTTGAAATGCTCAGCTAATCTCCATCGATAATCATGATCTTCATTCTCCACAGCTTCTCCTTGACAGGTTTATTATAGGTTAGGATCTCGTAAACTGTGATGTTTGGAGTACCCTATTATGTCCTTGTCTTTGTGCATAATAGCTCATGATCTTTTTCACTACTGTCATGTAGATGCAATGTATGAGATTAAATTTCTTTTTTTTATTTTTTTCTCTATGCCATAATTAGTTGATCCTTTTGCCTTTTTCATTTTTTTGTATTTTTCATTTTTTTTGTTCTTTTTTTTTTTTTTTTTAAGATGTCTCATTTAAAGATGAATCAGAAAAAATTAATGCAAATCAAAAAGTTCAAACTTTTATTACTGAAAAAAGAGTCTCATCACGAGTACATTAAAGGATAAGCTGAAAAGGCAAAATATATACTTTGACGGGTAAGACCTGACAGACTCAAATTCAAAGAAAGACTAGATAGAAACAAACTTAAAAGACTCTGACGCAAATTATGACTTAGACAAGGACTCAAATGACTCAGACATGGACTCAAAGGACTTGGATAGGCACATAGCAGGGCGGAATTCTTCTTAAAGTGCCAATTATTAGGTGAAGCTTGAGATGGTCTTGATGGTTCAGAAAAGGATTGGTGGTGGTGCTAGACTTTGAGTTTGGGAGCAATGATATCTCTGCTGTTAATGAGGTCTTGAATTTTGTACTTCAAAGGCTTGGACACATCAATTTTGTGCCTTAGCCCTTAATGATAGTCGCAGTGCTCATTAGCATTATAACCCTTAGGCAAAGGGTTTGGAGGAGGTCGTGGTTCTAAGGGCTTAACTAGATTAGCCTTTAAGGCTTTCTTATAAACAACACTGAGGGGCACGCCCAGTTTAGAGAAAGTTCTCCTTATTTCTAACTTCATCAGCTAGTGACAGGACATAGCATGTACCTCTCCCTCTCTTTGGGTGGTGTTGGTGGTGTTCTTATGATACCTAGAGGATTCATCCTTGATTCATCCTGATTGAATCAAATCCTCGATCTTGGTGGCAATGGCAATGAGAGCTTTAAAGCTAGGGAGGTATTGAGTTTGCATATGAGCCTGATATTAAGGGAGGAGGTTCTTGATGATGATGTCAATTTGCTCTACTTCAGATGGATGGTTCACCATTTGAGCCAGTTTTGTCCTTCACCTTGTAAGGAATGCGGTGAAGGATTCTTTTGACCCTTGTTTAGTTGTTTTCAAATCTTGATGTAACATCCACCTCGATGTTGTAGTGGTATTGCTTCACAAAAGCATTGCAGATATCATCCCAAGTTTTCATGTGATTCTGGTCGAGGTCTAATAACCACTTAATAGCAACTCTAGTAAAGGACTATTGGAATAACTGAGCAAGGAGCTCGTCATCCACATCGAAAGGTCTCATGGCACCCACATACATCTTAAGGTGAGTTTTGGGACATGTGGTGCGATTGAACTTGTCCATGATCGGCATTTTAAATTTTGGTGGAACCCATGCATTTGGGAAGAGAGCTAAAGAGTCAACATCTATCATGTTCTCGTGGTTTTTGACGTTCTTGAGCATTTTTTCCATGACCTCAACTTTCTCCATTAATTTCTTAGCTTCAGGAAAGCTAGAGAAATCTCCACTTTGAAAATGATTCGTAGTGGGAGGAGCAGTTGTGTTTAAGTCCATGGTAAGAGAGGTTGGAGTCTCAGGTGCTTTCCCTTATCGGTGAGATCGATAATGGGAGGAGTAAAAGTAGGGGCATGGCTAGTCCTGGCTTGGGCAGATACAAGCTCAACATGAGCAGAAGAGGGAGTGACAGTGGCACTGGTCATTTCCTTGACCTCATTGATGATGGACTAGTGTTGGGAGTTGAGGGCATTAGTAAAGGTGGTAGACTAGATATTGAGAGCATTGGTGAAAGTTTCAGCTTAGGTCTGAAGAGCGGTAGTGAGTGCAGCTTGAAAAATTTCTTCTTTTTTCTTGAGGAGGCTAGTGAAGAAAGTGCTCATGGCGTCTTGATCGAAGTTGAAGGTAATGGCCATTGGTACCTTTAAACAGAAAACAGATAGAAAGAAGGGTAAGAATATAGAATTTAAAATGGCATGAATTTAAAGGTGTCGGGAAAAGGATTCCCTCCACATGGTTGGTCACTGGGTTTATATATTGGCAAGGTGAGTGTGTGAGGTGTTTTGGGGTAACGGATCATCAGTTTGGGTCTTTAAGGTGTTTGAAGGTTGACCATGTTGAGCTTCTCATGTTGTGCATGCATGATCATGGCGTGATGCATGCTAGAAAAGGTTTCATAAACATGCAAGAGTATTGATTATTACGGCACATGGAACCTAAGGTCAAAGGCTAGGGTGACTACATGCGCAAGGGTGAAGGGTGGTTTGATTTAAGGGTCCCCGTCCCACTAGAGCATCGATATACCTAACCATATGTGAAGTAAGGAGACTCACGTGGGTCCAACAGTACTAATTGCTCGTTACACCACCGAAATGATCAGGGATTCATAGCGAGGTGGAATGCTTTCGCTATCTCCCAACATACTTAAAGAGAGTTATCGAGCCAATACTACTCGCCATCCAAAAGTTTTCCTAAAGCTAAGGTTTAGGCAAGGAGTCTTTATTATTCAAAGTGATGCATGAAAGTCAAACTATACTTAATGAGCCAAATGAAGATTATTTTGGAAAAATTTTTTCCTTAACCAAATAGTAATCCTCTTATTTTCCTTTCCTTAAAAAAGGTGGCAACCAGTCCTCAGTGGAGTCACCAGTTGTGAGGCCTGGCTCGAACACCGGCCCAGTCCGCTAGAGGGAACCGGGATGCTCATTTGAGTTTAGACTCACAATGGAACCCTCGGGTTCGGATTTAGTTGATTTTGAAAAATGATTTTTGGGAGTTGCCACCCTAATTTATTTTTAAATGGGAAAATTAAGGAAAAACCTAGTTAACTCCAATTCATTAATTTTTAATTAATTTTTCCATGGATAAAATCACTAGCCTCGAACCAAGTTGAGCTCGAGGACTAGATTTTTGGTTTTAAATAATCTAAATTTGGCTCTTAAGTTTAATTTGACTTGAAAAATTGATTTCATGAATGACAAATATTATAAGATGATAATTGTAAATAAGATACATGAATATGATACGAGTGCAAGGAGAAAAATAAAATATCCACAAATTAAAGAGGGAAAAGAGATTGATAGAGATTTGGATTTAAATTCCAAACGTGCCTATGTACCCCATTGAATGGGGATGAAAACTCACGTAGTTCGTTCTATGATTAAGTGGAGGGGTTTAGAAGTTGATCAGATTGATTTTGGTTTGGTTGTTTTGAGAGTGAGGGAAAAAGGCTGATACCTTGACTTTTGGTAGGCAGAGGGTTTTACCAGACCGAAGTTTTATTTTATCGAGACCAGGTGATTGGATTGATTTAAGGGGTTAATTAATTAATTAAAATGATTAATTAACCAATTAATTTGATGAAATGGATAGATGGATAGATTGATTAGTTAATTAAAAAGATTAATTAATTAATTTAGATGAGAGGTGGATTAAAAAAAAGATTAATTTGATTTTAGAGAAAAAAAGTGATTAATTAATTAATTAAAAAGATTAATTAATTAATTGAGTAATTAATTTTGATAAAAAAAGATTTTAAGTTAATTAAAAAGATTAATTAACTTGGTTAGGGTGAGAAAATTAATTAATTAAAAAGATTAATTAATTAGTTAGAGAGTGGTTGGAGGGAGAAGAAGAGAGAAATTAGTAGATAACCATCAATACTAATTCAAGAGGTGTCTTAGAATGAAGGATGAAGGAGGGTATTTATAAGAAAAGTGGGTGAGGGTAGTTTAGGAAGTGGAAAAGTGAAAAGACCAAAAGGGTAGAGCTAGAAAAAAGCTGAAAAATCATATGGGGAGTATTTTGGGGATTGTAGGCGGGTAGTCTGGGCGGTGCCGCCGTTGACTCAGGCAGCACGCTGCTGGCAAGGTTGGCGGCGTGCCGCTGGCACTGGCGCCTCGGTGGGCGTGCTGGCTGGCTTTTTTTTTTTTTTTTTTTTTTAAAGATATTGGTTGTTGGTATGAAGTTTGGGAATTTTGGATGTCTGGTGGCAATGTAATTAAAGGCTAAAAAAAATTTTCTTTCAAGGCAACTGCCCTTGAACCCCCACCCATTAACCAATTAGCGGGACCACCATAATAACTTCGCGTAGCATGTTAAATTCAGCAGTACTAAGGCTACATTTGGATGATGAGGGTGCAAAATTGAGAGTTTATAGTCCCCTTTATTTATAAATTAGAAACGGGGTACTTAATGTGAACAAATAGATTGTTCAATTAATCAATTGCGCTAGGGGTGATCGTTATATGGCGAATCTGGCTATTTGCTTTGCAAAGGGGTCTTGGCCGAATCATATGGTCACCTATCCCAGTCTTTATAGATCTAATCTATGGGGGTCCTCAATGTTTGCTTGTCCTTTTATTTGTAGGGAGAATAATTACGTAACTACTACTATGAAAAATTGAACCATTGGAGAACATCAAATCTTTTCATATCATCAATATCAAGTACTGTAAAAAAGAAAACATGTGAAAATTTCAAAAAGACAATTCGGTACATAAATATCACTGATAATAGAACCTGAGGTTGTTTGAATTCCAGGATCGAGGGAGAATTCTTCCTTGGCGATTTTGTAGCTTGTAAGCTCTTAAGCCAATGACCTTGGCGATCTTGTAAGGACCTTCCTAATTGGGTTGCAATTTGCTAACTCCAACATTTCCTCTAACTATCTCTATTTTTCATAACACTAGATCATCTTCTTGAAAACTCTGCTTTTTCACTCGATGATTATGATATCGAGCTACCCGCTATTTGTATGTCATAATCCTTTAGGAGGCTAGGTCTCGTTTCTCCTCTAGGAGATCTAGATTAATCCGAAGTTCCTCATTTTAGCCGACCTCTTGGGAATGCTCAGTTTTGTAATTGGGAAGGCTGATTTCCACCGGTACAATAGCTTCCAAACCATAGGTAAAGGGGAACGGTGTTTCCCTAATCGGTTCCCTGGGCGTAGTTCGGTAGCTCCACAACACATTGTAAAGCTCATTTGCCCATCTACCCTTATTATCTTCTAATCTTTTCTTAAGCCCTTGTAAAATGATATGGTTTGCCACTTTGGTTTTCCCATTAGATTGGGGATGGGTGACTAAGGTGAATTTTAGATTGATGTGTAGATCTTTGAAAAATGACCTGAATTTGGTAGATTCGAATTGTTTTCCATTGTCCGAGATTATGACCTTAGGAATGCTGAACCTACAAATGATAGACCTAAAGATAAAGTTAGTGATATTTTGCTAGGTGATCCTCGCCAATGGTTCTGCTTCTATCTATTTGGTGAAGTGGTCCATGGCGACTACCAAGAATTTTAACTGGTGAACTACTTGAGGGAAGGGCCCCAAAATGTCTATGCCCCACTCTTGAAAGGGCCAGGCACACCCTATGGGGTAAAGTTTGGTAGAAGGTTTTCTAGGAATTGACAAGTGTTCTTAGCATTGCTTGGAATGGTTCACTAACTCTACCACATCTTTTTTGATGGTTAGCCAAAAATAGCCTTGCAACAGAACCTTTCTTGTTAGGCTAGAGCTAGCTTCATGAGCCCCACAAATACCTTCATAGATCTCCCTTAGGACATAGTTTCCTTCCTCTATGGAGATGCATCTCAACCAGGGGTGGGTTTTGGATTGCCTAAGGAGATCACCTTTGTACCAACTGTACTGCCTAGACTTCCTCACCACCTACCTAGCCTCTTTTTCATCCTCTGGCAAACATCCTTCAGATAGGTATCAGACTATGGGTTCCATCCACGTACCATGCCACTCCACTATAAATAATGGTAGAACTTTCATGGTAGGCGATCTCTGCGCTGCTAAAGGAACATTCTTAGCAAGGTTCATTCTTCCTGCAGTTACAAATTTGGTGATCTCATTTACCCTGGTGTTCTGCTTTCTTGAAATCTACTTCAACTCCCAACTGCCTCCTAATTGATTTCCTTCTTTTAAAGCTATCTGGGCGATCTCCATGTATCTTTTTAGTAGGGACTCTTTTGCTGTATAGTTACCAATTGTCTGGTTAACCATTAGCTGAGAGTCACTATGAATCACAAGGTGGTCCATCTTAATTTCCTGAGCTATGGAGAGGCCTGTCAATAAGGCTTTATACTCTGCGGCATTGTTGGAGATCTAAAAATCCAACTTCACGGCATATTCAATGACGATTTTGTGAAGGCCTTTCAGTACCACCCCTACTTCTGATCCCTCTGAACTTACTACCCCATTAACATACATTTGCTATGGTTGCTTCAGTTCATTAAATTCTCTGTCAAAGGGTGTGAGTTTTGCTATAAAATCAGCAAGGATTTGCCCTTTTGTGGCACACCTTGATTCATATTTTATGCTACGACTTCCTATCCGTATTGCCTATTCGGATATCCATCCCGATGCTTTAGGTTTCTGCAAAATTTTTCTTAATGGAAGATCGGTTCAGACAATTACCTGATAGGCTTCACAATAGTGCCTCAACTTTTGTGTTGCCATGAATAATGCCATAACGTGTTTTTCTAAAGTTGGATACCAAAGTTTAGCATCCTGAAGGACTCTACTCACATAATAAATTGGTCGTTCCTCGCCATCCTCATCTTTGATCAGAAGCCGCTATGGTTTCGGCCATTATGGCCAAGTACATGTACAAATCTTCTCCTGGCACTAGGCGACTGAGGAGCAGAGGAGATTTCAAGAATGTGTTGAGCTCTTCAAACAATTGTTGGTATTTGGTAGTCCATTCAAACTTCTTTAGATTCTTTAATGTTTTGAAGAATGGCTGACATTTTCTAGTAAAGCAAGAGATGAATCATCCAAGAACAGTAGGTCGGCCATTTAACTTTTGCACTTCTTTAATACTAGCAGAAGGGTTCATTTCCAAGATCACCTTAATCTTTTTTGGGTTTGCTTCAATACCTCTTTGGGATACCATGTAACCCAGTAACTTTCTCGCCGGGACGCCGAACACATACTTCTCACGGTTTAACTTCAGATTATAAGTCTGCATGATCTCCAAGATTGCCTCTATATCTTTGGGATGTTTGCCAGTTCTCCTACTCTTGATGATCATGTCATCTATATATACCTCTATAGTTTTCTCGATTTGCTGTCTAAACATCTGATTTACCAGCCTTTGGTAGGTGGCACCGGCATTCTTCAATCCAAACCGCATCATTCAATAACAGAATATTCCTTGGTTTGTTATGAATGTTATCTTTTCTTTATCTGACTTGTGCATCCGAATCTGGTGGTAACCAGCTTTAGGATCTAAAAATGAGTAGATCTTATGTTCAACAGTCGAATTTACCAGTTGGTCAATACTTGATAGGGGGTAATTATCTTTAGGACAAGCACGGCTTAGATCTATAAAATCAACACACATTCTGCATGAACCGTTAGGCTTTTTTACCAACACCACATTGGCTAACCATTTAGGGTAATATGCCTCCCTTATAACTCCTGCATCCAACAACTTCTATACCTCTCCTGCTATGGTAATTTGTTTCTCGAGTGCATGTTTCCTTTTCTTTTAAATGACTAATTTAACAGAGAGATCAATTCTAAGATGACGGGTGATGACTTCATCGCTTACACCCACTAGGTCTGTAGTATCCCAGGCAAAGGACACTTGATTTCTTTTTAACACCTCTATTAACTTTTGCTGAACCTCACTCTCTAACGAGGCCCCTATCTGAATCATCTTCCCCTGCTTGATCTCCGTGTTCACCACTTGTCCCCATGGTTCTGCTTTCTCTTTTTCAATCGAACCATCTGCCATCTCCACCTGCATAGCAGGAAATACAACCTTCAAAGCCGTAGTAGGCTTTTCTTGTTGTCTCTTGACACCTCCTGACCATTACTACTCCCTTGGGAGTTGGTATCTTCATCATCAGGTATTTGATGCTCATAGCAGTGCTGGTTGCATACAGGATTAGAAATCCAATGATGGCATTATATGTAAAAGGTAGGTCTGCTACCATGAACTCAGCCCTAAACTCCTTGGAGACTTCGCCATCACCTAATTCAACTTCCAACATCACCTATCCTTCTACCAATACTGCTTTGCCACCTAGTCCCACCAAGGATGTGGATACTGGTTTAATTAATCTAATCATTTTGAAAGGCTGATCATGTTGAGTGCACTCCCTTTGTCTGCCAACATTCACTGAACTAGATAATTGTTTAGATGCCCTGATATCACTATTATATGGCATGACAACCGATCCCTTATCTTCTTCTAAAAAGGTTATCGAACCGAATATCTTTTCTACAGTGGCAATTGTATTGACCGAATACACATCGGATATGGCCCTCTTTCTGTTGGTAGAGCTTTCGCCACTCGAACTTCCTCCAAATATCATATGGATTTCACCCGCATGATCTCTCTTTTGCTTTTTTTGTTTGGGCTCCAAGGGTGTAGTTCTGTCTGAAATATCATCCTTCAAACCTCTATCTACTTTTTGGAGCAAGAATCATCTGATCCTTGGTACTCCCTTTTGGATTAACTTTTCAATTTCTTCCTTTAGATGCCATCATTCATCTGTATCATGGCCCTTGTCTCTATGAAATTGGCAAAACCTATTGTTGTCTCATCATCCAACAGAGGTACTGCTCATTTTCCTGGGCCACTGAACCTTCTCTCTAGACTCTTTCATCCATATCAACACATGCCTTATAGCAGCTACCAAAAGGGTAAAATGCAGAGCCCTTGTGTTTGATCCATATGCCCTCTTATTTTTGTGACCATCATAGTTATTCCTTTAGTGGCTTTGGTGATCTCCGTCAGTCTTTACTGAGCTTCCCTCCTTTGCTCTTTGTCTCTAGTAGAAATCTTTCATTCCATCATCAATGCGAATGTGGGTTTGTGCCATGACCATTAAAGCAGAGATGGATTGTGAAGGGTTGGAAAGCAACTCTTTCCTTAAGTCTGAATTAGAGGCACCATTTAGCATGGCCATGTAGGCGATATCTCTATTCAATTCTTCAATCTGGATCACCTCCTTGTTAAAGCATTCAATGTACATCCGTAAACATTCTCCCTCCCTCTAAACAACAGTTAGGAGATCGATGGAAATTTTTTGGGGAGTTATGGAAGCAATGAACCTTGCCCGAAAAAGGTTTGATAGTTGGGAGAACGATGTGATAGATTTCAGTAGTAATGTTTGGTACCCGTCTTGAGTTAAACCTTTTAGGGTAAAGGGGAGGAGCTTGCACAGTACTGAGTCTTGATGTGTTTAGGCATTGATTAGGGTTCAATATTTGTGTATATGGCTTTTTGGGCAAATGGAACCATTATAAGATTCTAAATGGGATGGAATTCAGAACTTAGAAGGGTAGGTGGACATTACTATGCTGTCAAAAAGGGGGGAGTCTGTTCTTAAGGTGAAGTCCATATCATTAACTTTAATTCTAATTTTTGATATGACTTCCCGAACCTTTCTTTCCAAATGGGCAGGGCTTTCATTATTGTCAGGTTCCCCATTTGACCATTGCTCTCCTTGATTGTATTGCAACAGACTTTCTGAGTTTTAGGTTGTAGGTGCTTGGTTGTGATCATCCAGGGTAACTATCTATTTTCCTTTGTTTAAAGCCTTTTGTTATGTCCCGCGAGTTGTGCTATGCACCAAGCCTACAACACTTGTGAAAATAGGCCAAGACAACCTCATTTGGCCAACAAACGAGTTGATGGGCAAGCAAACAAGCATAATTGGCGAGCAGATGAAGATAACAAGCCTCGCCTAATCAGAAACGGGTGTAGCCCAGCGCCAATTTATAAGAGAACATATAAGGCTAGCATAGTAGGCCAACTAGTGTGCACGCTTAGCGCGGCAGCGTGCCAACACGCAGCTTGCCTACGCAAGACATGCATAATGGGTGAGAAACCTCACCAACAACTGGCCAAAGCGAGCAGCAAGCGTGCGCCAATGAGCGCTAGGCATTGCCAGCCCCTTCTAAAGATTTCTAGCGCAATCTAGCAGGCCAAGCAAGGCTAGTACGCACGACAGATTCCCAGTAGGCACTGGAACTATCTAGCGGGTGCCAGAAGCTTTCGCTAGTGTGCACCAGCAGGCCTGGTAGGCCAATTTGTGGCAGAATTGGCTAGAGCTCTCCGGAAAGTTCTATAAGCTTGTGCCAACAAGCATGACTGACCTTGAAGCTTCTAGAGACTTCATGAGCTACATTTATAGGAAGCTTTATTGTACATAATTACCTAGAAAATTCTAGATACTAAATAATAGCCACACATTTGGGGGAGCTAACAAGTATAAATAGCCATCTCCTCATTTGTAAACTTCTACATTGGGTGCCTTGTGTACTTAAAGCTCTTGTACATACACACATTTTGAGTGCAATATACTTATTTCCTTGAATCTCCTTGTGTTCCTTTGTTTCTAGCAGTACTCTCTAAGGCTTACTTAGCATCTTTGGATGAGTGAAGAGCTAAGTGTCGTGAGGGTTAGTTTATGTAAAAAGCTAACTCCGTGACAGGTGGTATCAGAGTAATAGTTTTGAGACCTAGGTACATCTATGTCCCTTTCCTTTGCTAGAGCAAATGGCAACCGAAAAGGCAATTGTTGGTGTTAAAATCCCACAAGAGCAACCATGCGGACGTGGGGAGCAACCTAGCCATGCTAAACGTGGTAAGTCCAAGCAACCAGCTACTGGTGACTCACTTGAGCCATGTCTTGCAGACTTAGAGCAATGCACGACTGATGTGGAAACCTCTGTTGGGAATCTTAATGAATAGTTAGACAACTTAACGAAGGAGAATGCTGAAATTACAAGGGCTGCTAAGGCCATGATTGAAGAACTTGGCAGCGCACTCAAGAGAGAACTATGCTTTCTCACTAAAAGCTTTGTTAACTTACGAAGATTCATGGAAGTGAGCTCAGCGAACTTCGATCAGAAATGGATGAGATTTGTTCAGAGTGGGACTCCTTTCATAAGATAAACAACCTCACTTCAACTAGCACCATGAGTGGAGGAACACACTAGCTCAAGGTACCCAAGCCTACCATGTACAATGGCATGCGTAGTGCTACTGCGGTGGACAACTTCCTCTTTGGCCTTGACCAATACTTCGAGGCAATGGGAGTGACAAATGACTTCACCAAAATAAACAATGCTCCTACATTCCTTCGAGATTCTGCCCAACTATGGTGGTGAAGGAAACATACCAAAATAGAGAAAGGCCTATGTGCTTTCAACACTTGGGTGCAATTCAAGGTTGAGCTGCGCAAGCATTTCCTATCGCATAATGCAGACAGCAAAGCTGAGGGGAAACTTCGTAGGCTAAGGCAAAGTGGTAGTATTGTCGAATATATCAAAGAATTCACCACCCTCATGCTAGAAGTAGAAGGGTTGTCTGAAAAAGACTCCCTTTTCTTCTTTAAAGATGGGTTGAAGGATTGGGCGAAGGTGGAGCTTGAAAGGCGCAACATGCAATCGTTGGATGATGCCATTACTGTCGTTGAGTCCCTCGTTGATTACTCATCCCAATCTAATGCTAAGAAGGGAACTTTTAGCAAGAGTGAGGGAGAAAAACAAGGGCAGTGGAAGGACCAAGGCCGCAAAGATGGAGGACGTGAGAAATCCATTAGCAGTGGTTCCAAGTTTGACAAATATAAGACCGGTAAGGGTAATACTTCCAAACCCCCTTAAACCTTACTTTATTTATGATGGCCCTCATTGGGTGAGAGATTGTCGCAATAAAAAGATAATCAATGCTATTCTTGTGGAGCTCCAAAGAGATAAAACCCAAGAGGAATCCTAAGCTACTATGGGATCCCTTTAACAATTAGGCACTCTATGCAACTTTCTCGCCCTAAGCAATTCCAAGGAAAAAAGGTTGATGTTTGCTGAAACTTTTGTGGGTTGCAAACAACTCGTGCCTTGCTTAACACTGGCGCTACACATAATTTCATTGATCTTAAAGAGGTCGAACGGTTGGGCCTCAAGTTGACAAAGGGGAGTGGCACCATTAAAGCCGTCAACTTTAAGGCTAGACCAGTTATGGGCATTGTGAAATCGATGACAGTCCTAATTGGCGATTGGCAAGGCATGCTAGACTTTTCCATTGCTCCAATGGATGATTTCAATATTGTTTTTGGTCTAGCCTTCTTCCATAAGGCCTATGCCTTCCCCATCCTTGCTTCGAGCTCTCTCATAATCCTAGATGACAATAATAAGATTCATGTCATCTCGGTTAAATGTGTTGAGAAATCAAAGACAAAATTGATTTATGCAATGCAATCTAAATGGGCTTTTAAGAAAGAAGAGAGCTACATTGCTACCATAAGAGAACTCAATGATGGGGAAGACATTGTGGCACCTGAGGAACCCTTGCCAACTACTGTGAAAGCAGTGTTGGATGAATATAAGAATGTGATGCCCGCAAAATTACATAAAAAACTTCCTCCTTGATGAGAGGTGGATCATCAAATTGAGTTGGAAAATGGTGCCAAACCCCCTGCCATGGCACCTTATCACATGGTAGCTCCCGAACTTGCAGAGTTTAGGAAACAACTCCAAGATCTCCTGGATTCGGGCTATATACAATCCTCTAAAGCCCCTTATGGTGCACCAGTCCTCTTTTACAAGAAAAAGGATGGATCCCTTCATATGTGTATCAACTATTGAGCACTGAATAAGATCACTATCAAGAACAAGACCCAATACCCTTGATAATTGATCTCTTTGATCAATTGGGGAAGGCAAAGTACTTTTCGAAGCTGGATTTGTGATTTGGTTACTACCAAGTTCGCATTGTTGAAGGAGATGAATTGAAAATGACATACGTGACGCGTTATAAAGCTTTCGAATTTCTTATCATGCCTTTTGGTCTCACAAATGCTCCTGCCACTTTTTACACCTTAATGAACAAATTGTTCCACCCCTTCCTTGACAAGTTCGTGGTGGTATACTTGGATGACATTATGGTATATAGCACTACGCTTGAAGAGCATGTGCAACATCTTAAACAAGTCTTCCAAGTCCTCCCCAACAATGAGCTGTATATTAAATTGGAAAAAATGTTCGTTTGCTCAAAAGGAGGTGGACTTTGTTGGTCATAAGATTAAGGATGGCAAGTTAATGATGGATCCAGTGAAAGTATAGGCTATCCAAGAGTGGCAGCCTCCCACTAAAGTTCCGAAATTAAGATCCTTCCTTAGGCTGGTGAACTATTATCATTGGTTTATTAAGGGCTATTCAGCTATAGCAGCCCCATTGACAGACTTGCTTAATAAAGATCACCCTTGGCATTGGTCGTAAGCATGCCAAGATGCCTTTGAGGAATTGAAGGAGGCAATTTCTCAAAAACCTATCATGGTGCTGCCTGATCATTCCAAACCCTTTGAGGTACACACCGATGCCTCTGATTTTGCTATTGGTGGTGTGCTTATGCAAGACAATCATCCAATTGCTTATGAAAGTCATAAGCTCAATGATACCGAGCGGCGATACACAGTCCAAGAAAAGTAGATGACTACCATAATTCATTGCCTACGAACTTGGAGGCATTATTTACTCGGTAGAAAGTTCATTCTCAAGACTGATAATGTTGCTACGAGCTACTTTCAAACTCAAAAGAAGCTCATGCCCAAACAGGCTCAGTGGCAAGACTACCTTACCGAATTTGACTACAAGTTGGAATATAAGCTAGGCAAGGCAAATGTGGTTGTCAATGCTCTTAGTCGAAAAGTAAAACTTGCTGCCATTAACATGAGCATGCCCCAAAGTAACTTTCTTGATCCTATCAAGGAAGGCCTACAGCATGATTCAATGGCCAAGGATTTAATCAAGCTGGCCGATAAAGGAAAGGCTCGACGAATTTGGATGGACAATGACATTTTTCACATGATTGGAAATAGGTTATTCATGCCAAAATGGGGGAACCTACAAAGAGAAATTCTCAAGGAATGTCATTACTGCTTGTAGGTTGAACATCCAGGTATGGCATGAACCTTGGCCCTTGTTCAAATAAATTACTATTGGCCACACATGCAAGATGATGTGAAGGCCTATGTGCGGATATATCTTGTATGCCAACAAAACAAAGTTGAGCAACAACATCCAACAAGATTACTAGAACCCTTACTCATGGCTAAAAGACCTTGGGAAAGTGTCTCAATTGACTTCATTGTTGCCTTGCCCAAGTCTGAAGGATGCAGAAGCATTATGATGGTGGTTGATCAGTTTAGCAAGTATGCCACCTTTATTGCTACTCCTGCTTATTGTAAAGTGGATGAAGTAGCTCGCTTATTCTTTAAACATGTCATGAAGCTATCAGTGTCCCTAGAAGCATAATCAGCGATAGAGATCCCTACTTCACAGGCAAATTTTGGCGCGAGCTGTTCAAGCTATTTGGGACAGATCTAAATTTCTCTACAAGCTTCCATTCCCAAAATGATGGTCAAACTGAGTGCATTAATGCTTTATTAGAGCTATATTTATGGCATTACGTAAATGCTCATCAATGAGATTGGGTGAAATTGCTTGACATAGCCCAATTCTCTTTTAACCTTTAACGATGCCAATCAACGAGCAAAAGCCTCTTCGAAATTGTGACAGGCCAACAACATTTGACTCCTAATGCCATTGCCTCTACTTAGCTGCTCATAAGATGAAAAAGTGGGTTGATATTAAGAGACATCCTAAGGAGTATTCTGAAGGTGACTTGGTGATGATCAAGCTCTTGCCTAACCAGTTCAAGTCCCTACGTAAAGTTCATAAAGGGTTGGTTAAGAGGTATGAAGGCTCATTTCCTATAATAAAATGTGTTAGAAAGGTAGCTTATCAAGTAAAACTCCCTCTTAAGCTCAAAATTCACCCTGTCTTTCATATGAGTATGTTAAAACCATACCACAAAGACAAGGAAGACCCTGGCAAAGGAGAGTCGAGGCGCGCCTTGATAGTGGTAGTCATCGAATTCGACAAGGAAGTGGAAAGCATCCTTGTGGATTGTGTGATACGAAAGAGGGGAGTTCCCAACTATATTGAATACTTGGCAAAATGGAAAGCTCTACCTGAAAATGAGGTTAGTTGGGAATGAGAAGACCTCCTTTGGCAATTCACTGGCAAGATAAAACAATACAAAGAAGAAGGATTGACGAGGACATCACAAACTTCAGTGGGGGAGGGTGTTATGTCCCACGGGTTGTGCTATGCACAAGCTTGCAACATTTGTGAAAATAGGCCAAGACAACCTCACTTGGCCAACAAATGGGCTAATGGGCAAGCAAACAACCATAATTGGTGAGCAGATAGAGATAACAAGCCTCACCTAGGTAGAAACGAGTGTAGCCTAGCGTCAATTTGCGAGAGGACACGCAAGGCTGGCATGGTAGGTCAACTAGCGTGCATGCTCAATGCGGCAGTTTGCTTGTGCAAGACATGCTAAATGGGCAAGAAACCTTACCAATGACTGGCCAAAGCGAGTGGCAAGCATGTGCCAATGAGTGCCAGGTGCTGCTAACCCCTTCTAAAGAATTCTAGCACAATCCAGCAGGCCAAGCAAGGCCAGCGCATGGGAGGAGATTCCTAGCACAATCCAGCAGGCCAAGCAAGGCCAGCGCATGGGAGGAGATTCCTAGTAGGCACTGGAACTATCCAGTGGGCAGTATAAGCTTCTGCCAGCTCGCACTAGCAGGCTTGGTAGGCCAATTTGCTGTAGAATTGGCTAGAACTCTCTGAAAAGTTCCTCAAGCTTGTGCCAACAAGCATGACTAACCTTAAAGCTTCTAGAGACTTTATGAGCTACATTTCTAGGAAGTTTCATTGTACATAATTGCCTAGAAAATTCTAGATACTAAATAATAGCCATACATTTGGGGGAGCCAATAAGTATAAATAGCCATCCCCCTCATTTGTAAACTTTTACATTAGATGCCTTTTATACTTAAAGCTCTTATACATACACACACTTTGAGTGCAATATACTTATTTCCTTGAACCTCCTTATGTTCCTTTGTTTCTGGCATAACTCTCTAAGGCTTACTTAGCATCTTTGGACTAGTGAAGAGCTAAGTGTCGCACGGGTTAATTGACATAAAAAGCTAACTTCGTGACACTTTGACCCTACTGGAGGGGTTAGCTGTAGTGGTGCTAGGGTAGGCGTTTGATGGGCTATAAATTGCCTGAGCTCTTTCAGTTGAGATGTGAATTCTGTGAAGGCAGTGATTAGTGTTTCGGTTAAGGCAAGATTTTGTATATTAGGGGGGAGCATTAAGGTTTAGGATGGCCAATGGGACTAGATTGTGTGGGTTATCTTGGACTTCAGGGTGCTGAGGAAAAAGATTGAGCCTAAGGTCCAGGTTGTCATTTGTTGAATCTAGGTGATTCATAGGGAAAGTTTGGAAGGAGTGACTATAAGTGTGAGGGTAGGTGTTCCACGCTCACCGCACCAAATGATGTAAGTTGGATGGATTCTGAACCTTTGCTAAGTGGTGGCCGAACTGGTTAAACCTGCAAGACAATTAGATGAAAGTCTAAGTGATCTACTTGAGTGAACACTCTGATGCTTAAGTTAGTATGTAATATGATGGAGAGAGAGTATATATGTTATATCTTTGAAAAATGTGCCTTGCCCCTCTTATTTGAGGGTATTTATAATGGGAGACTTAGGGAACAAGTCCCTGAAATTCAGGCTAGTTAAGTCATGGGAGAGTGAAGGACGTGTTTCCTAGAATCTCGAGAGTGGAGGTTGTGGCGGTGGAGAAGTGTCTATGTGCAGATTGTTCACCATTATGGATCGGGATTCACCAAGCAACTTGGGAGTTAGAGCCTAAAGGGGAAAGGTTCAGCTGTACTTAGAAAAGAAAGGCAAGCCACTGCTTGCCTTGGGTGGGTATTTTAGGATGATTTGTATCAAGAACCGAGATAAAGACATTGAATCGAGGCACATTAAGGTTTGGCATAAACCATTATTGTAGTCAAAATTAGGATCTTTAATGAAGGGATTCTAATGCATGATAATTTATGATCGATGGTCCATGCAATGTTTAAAGTTATCAAGTATAAACATTCATTTTTAATTAGGTAGTCGTGATATGGAATGCTAGTTATCACTCACGACTTATAGGACTAAGTGTGAAGTAAGGATTTTACATTAGTAAAGAAAAATATTTTCTCATTCCCATTGCTAATTAGACATGAACTTAGAAAGTCATGCACCTAATAGTGATCACCTTTCAAGTATAAAAAATTTACCATAATAATTAATTAAAGTGTTTAATTAATTGATTAGTGGTAAAATGATTAAACATGTAATTAAATATATAAGAACCCTAGCATGTCCTAATATTAAATCTAAAAAGGTTTTTATTCAATTAAATCTTAATTTGTATATGATGCGAATGAGAAAGATTAAATTGAAAATTATTTTGGATTAAATCAAAGACTTAATTTTAAGCTTAGTGAAAACTCTTAACACATGAGATGTTGCCTAAGTCCATATGTGATATGGAAAATAGGCAATTTAGGGGTTAGAGAAAAGTCATTATTCATAAGCCCATGTGATGGGTTTAGGGGTTAAAGAATTTTCTACTAAGGTTAAAATTGTAATTACATCTTTTAGCTAATGGAAATGTCCATTTTGCCTCTAAAGGATAAAATGGTCATTTCTCTATTTGAAGAAACAAAGTCCACCTTTGCCCCTTCATCAAATGATGAGCTAAAAGGATGTTATGGTCATTGTGAAGACTTAAGGGTTAAGTTTTAAAGGAAACAAGTATATAAGTATAATGTTCATCTTTTCTTCATATGAATTGAACATCATTTTCATTTTTGAAACTTTTAGAGAGAGAAGTTGAGAGAGAGAGAAAGAAAAGATGAAGAAAGAGTTTCTTCAATTTTTCTTTTGATCATTAATTCTTTTCTTTGTTCTTTGTGAAAGAATAAATGCTTGTAAATTGAAAATGATTTTAGTCCAAAACAAATCAAAGAGAAATCTTAACTTCCTAAAGGTTTTTAAGTGAAAATCTTGAATCAAATTTGAGCAACCAAGAGAGAGATTCAAGAACACCAAAGAAACCAAATGGAAACTTAAAAGTGAGCTAGGTGTGGATGATCTACAGGCTTCACACTTGGAAAGCTCTTTGTTAAAGAAAGAAGGAACCTTCCAGAGGTAATATGATTACTCTTCCTTCTTTTTTCTATGCATATGTGTTTTACACACAAATTAATTGATTAATTAAATGAATTTTGGACCAAAGTGGGTGAAAAAATTTTTAAAATGTTTGAAATTTCATCCCACCACCTTGCTTTCGCCGTGTTTGGCTCCACCATTTCTTCACACCAAAGTCCATAATCCATTGCTGTGGGTTGATGGAGCTTGTGGCTAAGTTGGAGGTTGGCTTGGGGTTGAAGGACCGTGTATCAGACGTGAATCTTAGAGATAAGCAGTTATGAGCAACATAACCTATCCCATTACAATTATACCATGTTATACTCCTTGAGTTTTGTTGATTAACTATACTTGAAAAAGAAGAAGGTTGGGAGTATGGTAAAGAAGATTTATTTGAGCCAATGGAGGCGTAAGGCTATCTGTGAGAATTTCCTCATCTACAGCCTCTTGCAGATCGACCACCTTGCCTCCTTGAACTTGTGAGGTTGCGTTAAGTAACAAAGGTTAATGGTGGAGGGGATAGGATGTGTTCTTTCCTCTTTGCTTCACCTACAAGACTTGTCTTCACTCAAAAGTAACCTATATAATTCATCAAATGAAACATCTATTCTGTTTTCAAATGATCTTACGAAAGGTCTATATTCTAAGACTAGTCCATTGGTGATAACATGAACCAAATCATCCTCACTTACTGGATTTTGTAAGATGGCAAGTTGATCATACATACTTTTGGCTCTTTGAGTGTAAACAGATATAGATTCATTCGTTTCATATAAAGAAGGCAGACTTGATGGTTCTGACTTGTGCTTTGGAACCAAAAGCATATAAACTTGCTAATTTTTCCCATTCTTCTTTGGCATTTGTAGCACCTATTACTTGTGGAATGAAGCTTTCGGTTATTGAACTAATGATTCAACCAAGAACAAGCTGATCTGGGTGAAACCATGACTCATATTATGGATCAGGCTGATTATTTTATGTCGTTTTGGGTGGAGCTGGCATTCTTCCACTGACATGTTTTGCCAAATCGTAGATGCGAAGGAAAGGCATGATTTGGGCTTGCCATAATAGGTAGTTGTTCAAATTTAATTTGACTAGCAGGTGAGTGGCTATGTTTGGCAACAGAGAAACTTGAAAATTGGTGGTGGCAGCGGCTGTGTTGTTGCTTGAAATGGCAACAAGATCACCCATTGTGGTAGTGTTTGTGGAGCCGGGTTGTTAAGCCTCTGATACCATGTAACAGAAGTTGCTATTATTGATTAATAAAACATTATTTTCATGAGACTCACATATACATACAATGTATACAACCTTAGGTAAGGTAGTTACAATAAGTGATAAGATATACATTAGCTAAGATATATATGAGTTAAAAGAGAGTTCTATCTTTGGTCAGTATAGTTATCTTTATCACACATGCCCAATGACATAGCAACTCATTTTCACTTGCTTAGATCTAGTTAGAACCTTTAACTCTAGTCCCATATGATGAGTGGTCTCAAGACCTGAGACTTACCATGAAAATCCCATCAACAACGAATCCCATTTTAAAATCCCTATCAATAGCGAGCCCATTTTTCATTCACGGACAAAACATATGGAAATCAATTTCCATTTTGTCAGGGATAGTTGCAAGCAGTGAGTTAAAGGTACTACATTTGTCATCAAATTATCAAGTATTGTTGATGTCTTAACAGAAGCTAGTACTAAAACCTGATTCAACAATCTTAGGGACAAGTTGACGGTTTCCAAGGGCCAAGACCATACCATTTGAGGAGAGTGATAAGGTAATGAATTCACTGGTGATAATTCTGATCTTTTGTATTATTATCTGTTATGTGTAGCTATCCTTACTCTACTAAGTCTTCTAATCCTTATATGTTAAGGTGTGTACCTTATCATAGTTGCAATAGATCTGTATAAAATACTTTGTAAGTCATTGAAAGCAATTTCCATTGTTGTTACCAAGTTATTTTAGAGTTGTTATAGTTTTATATCATTTCATTTCGGTATATGGATTATTATTGCTCTAGTAACATTTATATCACATTTTCATTAAAACAAGGTAAGAAAATTTGGCAATATAAAGAAAAAAAATAATTTATAAAGTTGGATATAAATAATTCATTTTCAAGCAAATTATTTGGCCAATCAAGGAATTAATCGCAGCTCTGATTTTGTGGCAAGGTTAATTTTCGGATCTTGATGTCTATTATGGATATGGTTCTCCCTGATTTTCTCATATGGCTCGTCCTCACAAGCATGCATGTCATGCTTTTGGTCAATTTATATATAGTTCGTGTTTTCCTGCTGATTTACTTTTTAGCTAGTTTTGCTATTTAGTTAATCAGGTTTTATTGCTCTTTTTTTTTTTGGGGTAAATATTGCTCTTATTTTCATAGTAAGGCTTTTGGGCATTGTTTTTTTTTAGGCATTGTTTTCTTTATTGTTTTGGTGTCAGTTGTACACCTTCCTGCATGGTGTGCTCTCTCTTCTTAATAAATTATATCCCCAGGCTTTGTAAAAAAAAAAAAAAAATCATTCATTTTCAAGCCAATTAATGTATCTTCAATGGAAGAACATAAGAGGATTTCAACATTCTTGCCAAATCTTAAATGAGATAATAAAATCGCAAATCTCTAAACATAGACAAAGTTGATAAACATTACATTTCTTTATTAATCCTCCATAAAAAGGGATCCACAATTTATTGATCATATGATAAACTTAGCAGTTAAATACATGTGTGAACATTAATTTCCAAGTTGAAAAACATATATATTTTTAAGCATGCATAGTTGGATAGTACACATGCATAGGTAAGCGAGGCTTGGCGAGTGCAACCAATGGTTTAGCAAGTGTACAATCTCTTTCAGACTCGGTAAGATCAATACTTGTCTGATTAGGAGGCAAACTCCAACTAAACCCATGAAGAAGCCTAGCAAATAGCATCACAGTCATTGAAGTTCCCAGAGGAACGCCTACACACCCACGCCTTCCTGTGCTAAAGGAAATGAACCTCAAATCATTCTCTGTAAGCATCACTTGAGACCCATCATCCTTTATATGGCGTTCTGGTTTGAACTTGAGTGGTTCATCCCAAACCTTGGGGTTTCGACCAAGTCCGACCCGACTTAGCAAAACATGACTGCCTTTAGGAATAAAGTAGTTTGCAACTATTGTATCATCAATGGAGACATGAGGAATATTGAATGGTGCCATAGGGTGAAGGCGAAAGGCTTCTCTTGCACAAGCCTTAACGTAATTGAGCTGTGAAAAATCAGATTCTTGGACAAGTCTTTCTTTGCCAACCACTCTATCCAATTCTTCTACAGCCTTTTCAAGGATTTTCGGTTGGTTTATCATTTCTGCCAATGCCCATTCAAATGCATTTGATGGATTGTCCACTGTTGCCATCATTATTTCCTGCAAACATCATATATAATTAATTATTTTTTAAATCATCGGTAACATATTTATTGGGTACTGTTTCTTACAATACATCATTCACGTCGGAAAATGAGAATTAAGCACAAAAATTTGTACTTATCTTGACAATTTTTATATTTCGGATTTTTTATTTGTTATTTTTATAATTTAAATATATATACAATCAAATATTAGCACTTTAAATTCAAATATCAATTTTCATTAACAAAATAGTTTCCCCGTGGAAAAACGTTATGCTATTTATACTATGTTAATATAGAATAATTTAAGATTAAAAAATTTTCACGGTAAAAAATAATTAAGGTCATTAATTAATCTTTAATGATTAGAAAAAAAAAAATACAAACTCTGGAGATGTCAAATACTTCTCTTCAAAGAAAATTTTATAATCACAAGATTTTTTGAATTTTCAATTTTATATGTGATAAAAAAAAATTCACATTTATATTATTAAATTAATATTTTTGTTGCTAAATATTAAATTAATTAGTTCACTAAGTTTAGTGACAAAGTATTTCTCTTTTAATTTTAAATTTAAATTTAGATAAGAATTAAAATTTTGATAAAAAAACAAATCACGTTCTTGTATAACAATTGATTGACTAACTACCAAATTCTTGCACGGACTCTGAAGGCATTGAGACAGAAGGTGGGACGCACATATACGTCCTATTGATATTATTTACATGGGCTAACGACTAATGTGGTCCAATATAAATTTAAATACTTAAAAAGTTTAACATGACCCTCATATTATAATTAGATTTAGTTTTTTCGCTAATTCAATGTGTAAAATATTGGAACTTTTTAAATAATATATTTTATCCTTAGAATTTTATTCCCGTTCCATCCTTTCCTTTTAGAAAATCATTTTGGTAAAAGTTAAAACACGCCATCATCGTGCCTTAGCCGGAGAATTTGCACTCATTTTTGAGAAAAGCAAACATAAATAATTTTTCTTTTTGTAAACTTCATTTTCATATTATCTATTTCAAAAGTATCTTCAATATTTATCAACAAAATTAATGATTGTTATAATCATTCATTTATTTTTTCCATTTAATACTCATGTCTAAATATTTTTTACTTTTTGAATGAATTATGTCCAACGTATTAGATATAAGATTCTCAAATATTTATAAGTCTTAGTACAATAGTTATATTGAGATCAACTATAATTTTGTATTATTTGTCTAAAAAATTAAGACAAGTAATTTTAATATGTCTTAATACAAAAGAAAATTATTATAGATATTTTTATGTTAGGTAAATATTATGAAAATAACAATTAATATTATATATTTTGAATGCATTTATTATTCATCTTTTTTTTATATAAAAATAATATTAAATATTAAATATCGCAGCAAAGTACAGGTAAACTTGCTTGGTTGTCACTATAAATAATATTTTTAAACCGAACCGGATAGTGAATCGATCTTCTTATTGATTTACGGTTCGATCAATTAGGTTTAATAATTCAATCATTTTTTTAAAATTTTTCTTTTATTTTTAATATTTTATATCAAAATGATGTCACTTATTCAGATCCAGTTTTAAAATTTTAAACTGAATCAATAGTAGTTCCCAATTTAACTAGTCTAACTGGATCAATCTAGTCTAATTTTAATAATAATGACTATAATACTATATTTAGAAATGAAATAGAAAATAAAAGAAAAGAAAATAGGTAAAAAAAAAATTCTTAAAATTTGTTAAAACTAAATTTTTAAATAATTTATACAAATTTCAAGAACTTTTCCATTCACTTTCTTTCCAATTTTGAAAAGAAAATGAGTGGAAAATTTTTTAAAATATGTGTAAATTATTAATAAAAAATTATCGAAGAAAAATTTTCTATTTATTTTCTTTCTTCTCATTTTTCATCTCTTTCTAAATATAATCTAAGTGTGTGTAATTTATTTTTAATAAATTTAAATAAAACTTATATATTTATGAATGTAATCATTGTAGTTCCATGTTGCAGGATATGGAGCCAGGATTTCACTTGATGGCCCCTCCCACCGTCCGCTAACTTCCATATGTTTTATTATTACTTTTTTTTTTCAATTCACGGAAGGGGAGAAAATTGAAAAGAAAATTATCTTTACACATTCTAAGATAAATTACCTCCACAAATATTATATAAATTTTTTTCAATTTATTTGTGATTGATATTTAAACCAAATAATTTTCAATTTTAAAAACAAATTCAATATTATTGAACTAAAAATTTATTGATAAATTTTTATTTTCTGACATACAAAAAGTAAAAATGTAATGCTATCACCAACTTTAAAAATTATAGGCATATAATTGACATAAATTAAAGTGTTACCGATATATTTTTTTATTTTTTTCATATATTGTGAATGTTTCAAAAGGAAAGGATTACTATGAATTAAACCCTTATTTTTTTTTTTTTGGTATTATGAGATATAAATTTTACTACTGAGTTACCTATTAAGGCGATAATTTTCTCATATTAATGAATGTAAAAAAAATTAAATTAATTTGTTAATCATTTAAAAAAAAAAAGACAATGAGAGAGAAGAGTTAGAGAATTACAGTAATTTGAGCTTTAATCTCATCAGTAGACAACAAAGGGTTGCCATTAGCATCTTTCAAAGTAATAAGAACATCAAGTAAATCCTCCACTTCCATGTTAGTCCCACTCTTCCATTGTTGAACTCTCTCTTCAATTACAGGATCATGATATTTTCTTATAATCTCATTAGCTTCTTTCACCATCTTCTCATGACCATCTAAGTCAAGTCCTATCAAGCATGGGAAATAATCAGACAAACAAAATGCATATATATATTCAAGAATTATGAAAAGTGCATTAACATGTTGCTCTTCTTCAAGACCAGGTCCACCATTTGTCATTCCATCCCCAAAATATCTCTTATTAAACACCATTTTCCTAATCACATTTCCAGCATAATGTCTTGAAGCAATTCTTACATTCACTAAACCACCGTCATCAAATTTCTTACATTGGTTATACACATAACCAACAAGATGATTAGCTTCTTCAAGTCTTTTACCATAAAACCATCGATGTTTGGCCGCAGAAAGAACTTCTGTTAGTAAAACTTTCCTCATTTTCTTCCATTGTTCACCCAATGGCGTAAGAGCTGTTGTTAGGTAACCCTTGGTAATGAAATGGGTAGACATGCTAATAGGTCTATTTGCAAAAACAGCATCTTGAGATTTTAAAAATTCACAGCTAATTATAGGACATGTAACAGGTATAACGTGAACATTTCCTAGACGAATACAGGCAATTTCAGTGTTCATTTCTTTCATGAGATTATGTATCCATCGAAAGGTAGGCTTGTTAATGAGCATTGTGGGTAGACATCCAATAATCGGCCATGGTTTTGGACCAGGAGGTAGTGAGAGTTGCTTGATTTTCCTATTATATCCTGCTTTTTGGGATTTCATCAAATAAAATAAGGTGATGATTATTGTCATGAGAAGAGGTAGGGATAAGAAGTTTCCAATTGTTGTAAAATGATTTGCCATTGTAGTGGTAGTGTTCTCCATTCCCATTGTTATTGTGGACATTGACATGTTGCTGAAAATTAAGATAGTAAGAAGAAATAATTGGATTAGTATCCTTATTCGTAACACACCCCAATATTTTAGGATAAAACTCCACTAATAAATAATCAAAATATAAAATATGATTTTTTTTTTGTTATGCAACTAGCACAATATTATTATCTATTGGAACTGTTATACATTTAAAACTAACCAACTTTTTTTTATTTATCTAGACTATTAGGATTTTTCATATCAGTTTACGTTTAATGAGATTAAATTATTAACAAAATAAAAAAGATAGAGAATAAGATTTGTTATAAGGGATGGGACAAAAATTTTTTAAAGTTATTATGCATACGTAAAAAAAAATAATAATAAAGAAAATGAAAATAAATAATTTTATTTTATTGGGATGAAAGAAAGCCAAATGTATAGCAATAAAAATAATAATAATAAAAAAAAACTATTTTTTTAAGAGTTGAAATTATCTACCCTCCAATTTGGAGCATAATTCAACTCATGGGAGAATAATATTTAAACTCATTTCCTTTCTCTCTTTTTTTTTTAAAAGGAAGTTTTACTTATATTCAATATGTATGCTTATTCAATGCGGTAATAATATATAAAAAAAAATGCATCAATTTCTTTTCATGGAGGAAGAATTTTATTTAAAAAATAAGATAAAATATCAAACAAAATAGGTAAGAATAATTTTTTCCTTCATTCTCCTTCGTCCTCGTCTCCCATTTCCCTTCATTTAACTCGTAGCCGCATACTCTATGCATAATTATGTATTGCATCTAATAATATTAAGAATTATTTCGAAAAACGTAAAAGAAATTCTCAGTTTAAATCTGACTAAGCAATATTAATAAAAAAAGAAGATAAAATAATTTACCTGTCTCTCATTCTATTCAAGTAAAAATATTTATAATTTCTCAAACGTATACTTCAAATCTGAGATATCATAAATAATTGGAAAAGGCAGAACACAATTAATATCTCACAAATACCAATCTTAGCTCCTCCACTTATTTTTCCTGCTCTCTTTACATATTCGTACACACTTTTCTCGAGTGGTACGTATTTATAGGCTGCTGAGGCACCTTTGTAACCCACCCACGTGTAAAAGGTTTGCAAATGAACATGACATCAACGAATGAGATACATAAACCAACATATTGATATACACGTGGCAAGACAGTAGACACAAAAATTGGAGGTGTCGGTTGATTGATTGCAGATGCGGTGCGGAATGGCTTCTCATCTCCGGTTTGGTCCAGCGTATAGCCTCTTAGGCTTGCTAATTGGTTGTACTTGGATTCCCATCTTAATTAAATTGATGTCCTTTTGGCAAAAAAAAAAAAAAAAAAAAAAGTACTGTATATATCGGGAATATTCATGTCGACCTTAAAACATACAAGTAAATACTAACAGGGACCAAGCTAAAATTTTAACTCAATTGACAAAATAATATAAAATATCCTACTAAATTTTTTTTACATAATACATATAATTTAAATAAATTAGACGCTAAAATAATTTTTAATAATTATCTACAAACATACTTTGTTTATAAATAAAAAGTTACAATTGTTCTTTGCCATTTTTTATAGATTGATCATCATACATGATAGTTTCATTGTCAAGAGAATTAAATATATCTTTTTTCAATATATGTAATTAAACAATTACTTATCTATTAATCTTCCATTTTATTAGATCTATATGATAAACTATGAATATTAAACAAACTAACAGGAAAATCCAAGAAATAAGAAATTCCAAAAAAATTAAATTTGAAAATAAAAATCAATTTAAATAGATTTTAATAATAATAATAATGATAATAATAATAATAACCAAATATATATTCAACTAAAAACATTGATAAACTAAATTTAAAAAATAAAAAGTGCACACCTAACCATCAAAACCCACAATTCTTTATGTTAATGACTTAAAAAATACGATAAGAATAAAGGAATTCTCCTTCTTCTTCTTCTTCTTCTTCTTATTATTATTATATGATCTATTTGTATAAGTTAAAAACCTATTGTCTTCTTAGTTAAATCAATGAAATAAAAAACCCAATAAAGTTCCCTTTTTGTTTTTTATAAACTAATAATAAGAAGGGCAAATATTAATTTTAAAAGGGCAATTTTAACTATTAATAATATTACTAATACTAAAATTTTAAAAATACAAAAATTACCCCCTTTTCTATTGTGTGTCTTCGTCCTTAATTACAAATCATTGATTTATTTGTACTAGAGTTTTTTCCAAGATTAAAAAGTCTTGAATATTTGACTATATATTTATATATATATATATATGTACATACACACACATATATATATATATATATTTATATATATTAAACGTTTATTATTTTCGTGACTAGGTTTTTGGTCCAGGGAGGATGGGCCTTGCACTTCTTCTCTTTAATATGATATTGAAGGAAGACGCAATGGGCTAAAGTCCAAAATGAAGAAAGGAGTCGCCACTTAGTTTTTAAAAATTAGAAAAAATAAAATGACTATGATTTCTTATTTCATACCTAACCACCCTCATCAGAGATTTTGTATAAGGAAGTTAAGTACAAACCTAGGAATGTGTTAAACACCCAAGTTGCCCAACCATTAAGCTGGTCTCCACTTAGGTTAATATTATGCTAAGCTTAACATGGATGTGTTGGGCATTGAGTTTACGATGAAAGTTATATCACAACTTTGCCATTCACCACAACATAGATAATTTGCTCA
>CANTUT010001539.1:7500-95314 GCA_947687605.1 Reutealis trisperma
GAATAATAAGCAACTAGAATCTTAAGATATTCCCTAGGCAAATCCTTCCTCCATCAATCTAGAATATATCTCTCTGGAACAAAATGTAGCTCCTCTTCATGAAATACACAAACTGAATGACTACACATGATCCCTTTGAACTCAAAATTCTTATAGTCACATCTTATTTCTAATGTTTCTCAGTCTATAGTAACCCTAAAACTCAAATGGTTTGTCTGGTTGTCTCTTACCCTTCTCATTACAATATCATATAAACATACTTTCCCATTATCTTTTTATCTTTGTGACATTAGCATAAGTAATATCTTTGACTTCTTTTTGAAACTCAATGAATTTTTTTGGTGTGTACAACTTCTAAACTACATGCTCAAATACATGCTCGATTGCACATTGAACTGGACAATCTATGGATTTGAATGTTGATCTGTCCTCATTTCTCACTCTCTTTGCTAGTGCAAATCCATATTGCTCCACAAATTGCTTAAGGGTTGTGCTGATATTAAGGAACCTTTTGAAGAAGAAGTTAATGCCTTCACTTCTTTATGTACTAGACATTCCAGCCCAAAACTGATCCTTGAAGTAAACAGGCACCCACTGGTGCCTCTGAGCATACATTTCCTCGCATCACTTATGACTTTAAAGACCAAAGGTGGTGATCCAATTCTGCCAAGCATTTTCAAACTTAGAAACAATGAGTGAGTCATGAAGAGCCTTTTTAAGCCCTTTACAAATGCTTTTCCACCCTGCAGGATTTTTCTCTAAATGTTTCTTGGCGTTTATCATAACATGCCAAATGCACCATCTTTGTTTCATTTCTATAAATACCTCTACAATAGCATTAGCTGCAAGATAAAAGCAAGAAAATGAACAAGTACATGAGAGGAAAAAAAATAAATAATGCATTAATTAAAATTTAAAACCATAAAAAATGTATTGATAAATAATGCCAAAGCTCAAAAGAAGAATTATGAACCTAGAGATTTGCATTGATCAGTTATGATTCCCTTTGGAGCCTTGTTATACATGCAAGTTAGCCATGCTCAAAACAACCATACAAAGTTTGGAATTTCTTCTCCACCCAACAATGCACAACCAAATAAGATGGACTGATCATGATTATTGACACCAATAAAAGGAGCAAATGACATCCTATATCTATTCTTAACATAGGTGGTGTCAAATGATACCACGTCTCTAAAGTCTTGGTAAGTTGTTCTACTTCATCCATCTACCCAGAAGACATTATTTAAAGTACCATCTTCATTGGTGTCATGCAAGTAGAAAAGATTTGAACCACTAGACATCATTTCTTCAAAATATTTCCTCATTGCAACAAAGTCACAATGTTGTAACATCAATCTTCTAGTCTTAGTAATTAGATTATGATAATCCCTTTCCGCAAAAGGGACATTCTTGTGGCCACCATATCGCACTACAAAAGAATTATAGTTCTTGTCAATCAACACACCAACCTTATCATTATCTAAAATCATCATTTTATTTCCTTGACTAATGTGTCTATAATTCGGCACGAACATGGAGTTTTATGGCATACATGTATAGTTATGCTCTAGGACAACTTTAGTTAGCTTTCATGAGCCATCGAGATAAACAAATGCATTAACCTTAAATTGACATCCAGTAATAGCAGTGCTAGTTGGTCTCCCTAGATTCTTTGATTTCGACTCAAACTTCCCTGCTTTTAAGCAAACTAACCTCAACCTTCTATAATCACTATAGTCATGTATATGACGATTCTTTTCAATGACATTTCCATATGTCATGTTGACAATGCATTTCTTCTATTTCCCAGAGCTTCTAACTCTTATTTGAAATCCAATGGCCTTTCCATATTCATGACAATAGTTTAACATTTCATCGGCTAATTCAAATGTCATCCTTATATATGGCAAAGTAATAGAATCAGGCCCATCTACTACGGTTTCATCATCCTAGTCACCAAAACAATCAACACTTTTCTTTCTTGCATCATGTGAATAATCACTCAAATTATCATATGTATCAACATATAAACTCTTTATAGAATCTGAGGTAAAACCAGAATCGCCCTCCAAATCCCATAACTGATTGTTATTGATGCATTCATCACTTCCACCACATTATTCAATAGTCAAATCAATTTCCTTTGAAGGTTTCATCTGATGATGACAAAATAAAAATTAAGAATTCTTAATCAATTATTGTCACAGTAAAAAGAAGACATATTTTAAGTATATGAAAATAAAAAAAATTGCCTGCAAATGCTAAAGCTTATGCATATTTTGCTGAAATTGAAGAATTAATAGTAAATGAGACAAGAAAATTAAAACTGATGCAACCTTATATTTCTGACTGAAATTGAAGAATTAATAGTGATGCAGTTGTAAATATTGCAAAAAAATGCTAATGGAAGTTACAAGCTTTATGAACTAAGCTACATGAATGTGACTTTGTTTTATCATTTTTATTTGACTCTAGTATCATTATCCTATTATTTGTACAATGTATCACAATTTTCAATTAATTTATTTATTAGTGTTTGTACAATAGATTTATACAATGTTTAGAGCCAACTAATTTATTAAGCAAAATTATTGATAATCAATATTAATTTTTTTATGCCAATTTAAGAAGACACTTTTATAACTAATCTATACATTTAGTAATTTAGATGTTGAGATAGAGAAGCCATCTACAAAGTCAATGCCTATACTTTTCCTAATATAACTAATTTATATAAATCATGACTTTTATATATATATATATATATATATATATATATATATATATATATATATATATATATATATATATATATATATATATATATATATATATATATATATATATATATATATATATATATATTCATAGTTCATACGCATTATATATATAAAAGGTGAAACATTTAATTTAACAATTCTTTCTTTGTGGCATTTTATCAAGTACTTGATGGGCGACACTATTACCCTTTTTTAAACAACACAACAAGAGAATGAATTTCATATGACAACATCATGTTGCACAACGAGAAAAAGAGAGACAAAAATGAGAGAAAATAAGAAGAAAAACATAGAATTTCAGAAAAGGCACAGTGAAGAAAAAGGGAGAAAAATGAGGATATTAGGGAAAGCTTGAATCAGTCGAAAAATTGCTGTTATAATTGGTTGGTGATGTGATTTTAATTCCTTGCCTAGATTTTGCTCATTAACTCGTATAAAATCGCATCTCTGTCCCGTGAATAGTAGAAATTGAAAGAATATTATACTATTCTTTCTAAAAGCATGAGCCACAGTTGAGCAAAAGAGCCACAATTGAAACTGCATGTTGGGAATTTGGGAAGAATTGATTGCAGAAGAATTTTGGTGAAGAAGATGAAGCGCAATTTTTTTCATTGAAATTGTCACACAACACTGAGATTAAATGGGAGGAGACTCTTACTCCTTAAGCTAGTGGAGATGACATGGCTGACAATATGGCATATATATTGGTAATATTGTTAAGGTAGATACGGGTGGTCAGTGACTCTGAGGGTCATTGAATCATTCTCCAACCAAATACATTTCAAGCTTGGAAGCCTATTAATTTCCAATTTCCTATCGCCATTACAGCCATTACTACAAATTTGAACAATTGTCTTAATAAAACCAAAAGAAAAATCAAAGAAAGGGAAGAAATCATTACCCTAAAAAGGCTGAAAGAGGACTGAGAGATGGATAGATGACGAAGGATGAGAGAGGACAAGATGACAATATGGTGAGTTGAGCTTCCCAGCAGCTTCGCCTTCATCAATCTGATATTAGACTAGAGAGAGCAGAGAGGCTAAGAGATTTTAAGAGACTGATAGAGTAAGAAAAATGAAAGAAAGAGAAGAAATCATTACCTAAAAAGGCTGTGAGAAGGCTGAGAGGGGGAGAGACCGCAATCAGAGAATGATGAAAGAGGGAGACATGGTGAGACGGCGAGACAGTGAGTCAAGCTTCCCAATAGCTTCACCTTTGTCTATATGAGATTAAACTAGTAAGAGCAGAGAGACTGAGAAATTTTGATAGGCTAAGAGACTAAAGAGACAACATTTGGTACACATAATTGCTTAATTAATTCGTAGTATTAGTAAATAATATTATGTTTGGTACATAAGATTCAAGTTAAGCTTAATAATTTCAAAGGCTTACTTAATTTATAGGATATGTATTATCTACACATAACCTCCCATATCTTTAGTAATCCATATCAAATGGAATTACTAATTCCATTATTTATGATATTTTATTTTTTTAAATAACTTCACTTTTTATTTCATTTACTAATATATCCTACCAAATATGAGATTATACTATAGATTAAATTTTTTTTTATACCAAATAAGGGTTAAGATAAATAATCTTATGGTTTAACTAAGTTTAGGATTCAAATTAATCCTAATGATTATAAATCTATGAACTAAATGGACTATAAGAGAATATGGAGACCGAGAGAGATACAGATAGAGAGAGAATAAAGAGGTAGCTGGTGGATACATACAAATAAAGAGAGTGAGGGTGTTTAGGTTTTTTGAATATGCTTATATATGGTAATATTTGTACATACAAAAATATTAATAGTCTAATACATGTATATAGTTCTAAACGTGTTTACATGTGTCTTTTCGAGTGTTGTGTAACATGTTAACTCGATTAAATAAACACATTAGATGTAAGATTATGTAAATGGTTAGTTTGGTTCAAAATTGAATTGAACTTAAATAATTGAATAATTAAAAATTTTATTTTCTTTAAAAACTAAACTAAACTAAATTTTTAGTAAAAATCTAACCGAATCGAACTAAAAAAGTTTAATTCGGTTCGGTTTAATTTATCAATTAGGGCTTTTTCGGCTATTATCTTTTTTTTTTTTTGCATAAAAATTAATAAAAATAATTTTAAATGTTTAGTTTGATTTTTAATAATAATAATAATAATAATAATAATTAACATTGAATAATATAATTTTGATATTATTTTTAATTAGTAATAAAAATAAAGTTCGGAGTTGTAATTAATAATAATGTTTATAATTGTGAATTTACATTCAGCTCATATTATCTTTTTTTTCAACATATATTAAAAAAAACAGAGAAAGGCCCAAGGAACACGAGAGTCGCAGATATATAAACAGCAACCAAGAGCAGTGACTTTCCAACTCAACTTTAAAAACACGTGAAATTTTTCTTTGCTTTCCAAGAGCTATTAAAAGTAGCTGCTACTTATCACACCCAACAATTGAGTAGTTCTTGCGGAGGAAAAAACGTGTATCTAACGCGATTATTATTTAGCTGCTGCTTATCACACCTAACAATTGAGTAGTTCTTGGGAAGGAAAAAACGTATATCTAACTCAATTACTATTATTATTATAATTATTATTATTAAAACTTCGGTCGATTCTATTTTAAGCAAAACTTTTTTATCAAAATTGAGTTGAATTAAAATTTAATTGGATTCAATGTATCTAAAGTCAAACCAAATTAAAATATTAAATAAATCAGACTCAGTTTTGATTCGATTTTATTCACCTCTAATTAAACGGATTTTAAATAGATTTAACGAATCAACCCATTTAAATATATTTTTTTTCTATATAGTTGATCTATTAATGATCCAAATCTGTTTAGCAAAAATCCAAATCCATTTAACTATCTGTCTTGTCATGTTGTTTAATCGGTTCGTGTTGAAAATTACCAGCCGTAATATTTATATAAGGACAATTTAGAATATAAAATATAAATTTATATGCAATTAGAAATATGGGTAATTAGCTATCATATTATATTAATCCAATTAGTAATAAGGACATGACTTTTGTTGCCTAAGATATGCACTAACAAGAGACTTGAATTGGGGGTTGATTAAAATTTTAGAATAAAAGAAACTTAAAAAATATATGGGAGTTCAAAGTTAGAGGAAAAGAGATAGGGAAAGAAATATAAAACACAACGATTTGTAGTGGTTTAAATTATAACCAATTCTATATCCATTCACCAATTCACAATTGGGTATTTACACTATCTATGGAATTTTATCAAGTTCACTCTCAACTTAAGGTGTGTTTGCAATTGCTATTAGGAGTTAAAAAAATGTTTTTAGATTTTTTTTATTTTATTGTTTGATTTTTATTAATTTTTGTAAACTGCTTTTTTCAAACCTGTTTTTGGAAAAAACATTAATTTACTTGCTTTTATTTAAAAGTAGTTTTTAAAAAAAATATAAAATTTTTTGCTGAAAAATAATTTTTTTTGTTGAAAAACACTTTTTTTAAATGCAATGCCAAACAAGCTCTTAGTGTTTAGGCTCAGACCAAACCTTAGAAGAGTTTTCCTAAGTGTCGCTCTTAAACCTAAACAAGAGTTTTGAGAAGGCTACCTCTAAAACTCAACCAAGTGTTTTACAAAATCTTACACTAAAATTTAAACAAGAGTTTATAAGGCTCACTCCCTAATCTATATGTTTTGTCATAATTTTATCTTATTTTTGTTTCCTTTATTTGTTAATTTATAATTTATTTTTACGATTTTATGATGTTTTTATTATGTTTGTTAAGTTATTTTTAGTTTCATTAAATAATAAAAGAATTGGAAGTTTGGAGTGAAGACGGAAAATTCGGTAAGATGAATGCCATCGCGGCAGCCCCCCAATGCACGCGGCAGCCCCCAGCTACCTTCCAGCAACACCAGCTGCCTTCTCTAGTGCCCAGCAGCACCTCACCAAGCCCTACTGTGTCCAGCTGCCTTCCCCAGTGTTCACAGCAGCTCCCTAGCGCCCTGCAGTAGCTTGCCTCCTGCTGCCCACTAGTGCTCAGTGCCTAGCCGCATTCCCTAGCACCCCACAGCATCACCTCTGAACATACTTGGAAGATTATCCGAGATTTTGTAGGATTTTCAATCCTAAATTATTTTAGGAAAGTAGAAACAAAAGAAGAAGTTTGGTTGCTTTAAATAGGGATGTTTGGAGGAAGAGAATCATCTGGATTTTGGGGAATTTTGGGGGATAGTATCTTTACTTTCAATTTTCTATTCTCTGAATTTTATTTTAGTTTTCAGATTTCAACACTTAGAAAAGATTGTTTTTAGTGATTTTGAGAATTCTTTGTGAAGATGGCAAGAGATTGGGTTAGAATATCGAATTGGTTTATAAAATTAATTTCTTGGTTATTTTCATCTTTGATTATTGAATTGAAGATTTTAATTCAATGAATTCTTTTGATTTTAATAACTTGGAGATTATCATTATGTTTCCTATGAACTAATTTCAGTCTTGTCTAGGGTTTGTATGACGTGTTCATGATATGAAATTAAATATAATCCCTTTTGATTATTTTTATTATTCCTAATTGAATTGATTGATTATTTGACTTAGGTTTTGAATGAAGGAATGAGAGTTGAAGTTCAATTCTAGAATTCATTCCTTCAGGATTTTAAAATGAATTAGAAATATAAATTTTAAGATTATGCTTTAGTTTTTGATATATGATTTGATAGAATGATTTCTAAGAATGCAATTACTAATAAATTTTTTGAATTATTAGAAACTAAGGCTTTAGAATAATCAATTGGGTGTATTCATGAACATATAAGATTGATAAACTGAATACAAACCTAGGCATCATTCATTCATTGTTTTAAAACCTATTACATTTTAATCTACATTTTCTTTTAATTTGTTGTTTTGCAATAATTTCTTTTCAAATCATTCAAATTCTTTTTCATTTAATTTGCTTTAAATCGAGACAAATATTTCCATTCACAATTCCTTAAGAGATACGACCTTAGGTGCTTCCGATATACTACAATTGCCCTATATACTTGCGGGTCATTTTTGGATAGTTTATTTTGAGGCGAACACCATACAAGTGTTTCAATAGCTAACACTCAATCAACAAATACAAAATGTGTATTACAAAGGTTTTAGGCTTGAGAAATAAAATTACAAGAGTTTGGATACTTCATAAACTATTCTCCCATGTCTAAGGCCTTAGGAGGGGGTATTTATAGCTTACATTCTCCAAAGAGCCGTTACAAATAAGTACAAAGGATAAAAACTCAATTCCGAAGCAACTTGCAAAAAGTTATGTGTATAAGGCAGAATCCCAGTTGCGATATTCATATCTCCAATGGTTAATGACATGTGGCATCTGAATCATTGGATGCTTAACTATCCATTTGAGATGTTCCTTTACAGATGTAAATCTTGTAGTCACGACATCTAGATCGCGGTCATGAATCCTTTTTTGCATACAGTATTGCAGTCGTGATAAAAGTCATGAATGCTTTTGTCCCTTTGCCATGATTTGCCTTAAATTCATTGCGGTCACAATAGTCCTAGCCGCAATTGCGAAATCCTAATGGCGAGCGAGACTTAGAGGTAAGTTTTCTACCCTTAGGGAATTTTTGATTTCTTGAACATTTAACCTTTTCTAAGTGTATTTCTTATAAAATAAACACTAATTACAAACATTAGATTGTTTCAATGTAATTAACAAGATCAAAATAAAGATTGGCCAAGTTGTAAACTAACTTAGGCCAATAATATTTCCCTTTTTGATTTTGATAATTAAATTGAATTTCAAAAACAATTAAATAAAATTTACAAGTTTGCAATAATTTACAAGGTAAAATTTTCAAATTTGCAAAGATAACAAAGATTACAAAGCTCCCCTTTAATTCATGCATTTTATAACTCCCCCTTAAATTGTCAATTTATGCCAAAGTATATCAAGATATATTTAAGATATTATCAAGATATTCAATTACAAAGCTCCCCCTTAATTCATGCATTTTATAACTTGTTAAAATGTCATTTTATGCCAAAGTATATATGAATATATATTTAAGATATTATCAAGATATTCAAATTCACAATTAACTCTCTCCCTTTGGCAAGATAAAAAATAGGGGTTATAAAAAATAATGATAATATATTTGTCAAACAATAATCAATAAATCAAGTAGAACATTAGAATTCAATGATCATAAAATAAATTGCATTCATTAAATAAGAAAATCAAGTACAATCATTATTCTAGCAATTTTGTGCCAAAACAAAATGAATGCATGGAAAACATGAAATAAAGGATAAAATGATAACATGAAAGAAAGTTTCCTAAGACCAAATAGTCTAAAATCCATCTTCCTCTACTTGATCTCCTTCTTCCTCATCTCCACTTGCTTCCCATTCTTACAAGTCACATTGAGGCATATATAATTTCTCTTAGATGTCATAAATGGCTTAATGTACATGCTCCAAGAGATTGAATCTCCAAATTATCTTACTAAACATTTCATCAATTTTAGTAGGAGAGGGATGACCTAAAGGAGAAGTTTGAGTTTCATGTGATGTAGTGGGGGCACTTGGAGCTAGAGGTTGAGATGCATCTTCTTCCACTTGTAGGCTACTTTCTCCAATAGCTACTCTTGACCTTTTACTTGACTTTTGTTGTACCCCTTTTTCTCCATAAATATATTCATAATTGCCATTTTTTTCTCTTATGGCCTTTGTATTGATCATATAATGTATATCAATCCAAGATCTTTTAAAGCAATTTATAAAATGGCTTTATTTTGAGGAGTCAAAGTGTCACAACTTGACTCTAGGAGCACATTACCGACACTAAAGAACGGAAAAACATAAGGTTTCTAGAACCCTTAGTAAGCCTAACATATCAAATCAAAGGAAGTCTACAATAATTTAATTGTAAGTATCACTTGATCAGGATTATAGACCCAAATGTTAAACATTACTTATGCATATCATTAATACTGGAGGAAGCTCTGCTATTCTCGAATCACTAGGTATTAATATAAAAGTAAACTTTATAACATGAGTGTATACATACCAATACAAGTCCACTCTACTATAATTGTAGAATTCTAGATTTCATAACATAATACAATATTCAAGAGTTACAATCCACTATTGGAGAGGAAAGTAGGGAATTCAATAAAAATTGACCACTTCTGAGACTTAACCTATAACCTAAAAAAATGGTGAGAGAGGGGTGAGCACCTTAACTTAGTGATAAATACTAACCAACAAACAAACCTAATGTCTTGCGTACATTCTAATAATACTTATGTATCGTATTAAATAACTGACAACCACATAATCATTCAAGGATGGGAATCAATCTACAAGAACCACAATAATAATTTACCTAGGGAGCCAATCTCCCTATCTAACTCTCTTTGTCCAACTATATCTCTTAAAATCCATAATATAGGGTCTCAGTTGTCACTGGCCTAAGCCACGCACCTCTGATCTGACTAGTAGCAGTACCAAGCGATGAGCAAGCCCCTTAGATATCATACACTAGTCATACCTCATACTTTCATATCCATAATCATAATCATATTCATATCCTTGAGTGGTCCTATGTCATCCCAACTGTATGCAGCATTTGCAAAATAATATGCATTACATATATAATGAAACATTTATATATACACACACACACACACACATACAGTATGTAAATGCATGGTAAGCAGGAAAATATTTTAGAAAGTATCACTCACAACTTTGATGCGAAAATGCCAATTTATCTATTGTGAGGTCTCGCTCGAGCACCGGTCTAATCCACTAAAAGGGATTGAAATGCTCATTTGGGTTTGAACTCAGAATAGAACTTTCAAGTACAAAAAGATTGATTTTGAAACGATGTTATAGTTGCCACTTTAATTTTGTTTTTATTTGGAAAAAAGTTAAGGTAAAAACCTAATTTAAATGACTTCAATTTTATCTCAATAGAAAAAGTGCACTATCCTTGATTGCTAAAGAGGATTCGCGAACTATGTTTTTGGTTTATTTAGATAAAAGATCAGTTTGACAAATTTAATACAAAATGACTTAAAATTGATTTCATGAACAGATTGTATAATGCATGAACAATTATAATATGCATGATTATTCAACAACACAATAATATAGTAATTAAGGGAACAAGAAAGTAAAAGGAAAATATTAAATTTACAATGAATACCCAAAATAGGGAATACTTTCTTTAAACCTTATGGGTTCTAGTAGAGTCACACATTCCTTAAACTAAATCCTAAAATAATGCAACAAAGAAAAATACACAAAATAAATCCTAGTATATATGAAGAAGGTAAAAGAGAAAGAAGGTTGTTTATTTTAATTGGATTTGATGCTTGGAACAAGCATGCCTACGTGTTTCTTAGAATGAGAATCAAAATTGGCATGATTCGCCTTTCTTGCAAAGGGGTTTGTTTAATCTTAGCCTTTTATTATGTTTTGATTGATTGATTAAAAGAGAATTGAGTTGATTAATTTTAATTGATTACAAAATAGAGTTAATTAAGTCTAATTATAATTAACTATCTTAACAAACCAGACATTAGGCAAGGAGCCTTAAAATAAGAATCCCAAGGAAGGAAACTAAAATGAAATAAATAAATAAAAGGAAAAGAAAAAGGAAAGAAAACTTACCTCAAATAGCCGGTGACAACTTGCCTCGGATGGCAGGCGACAGCTTGCCTCTACGGTGAGAAACTTTTGACTTGAAGGGTTGGCTCAGAAAGTCAGAACCCAACTTGTTTTGCAAAGCAAGAAGTAATAGAAAAATAAAAATAAAAGAAAATTTTAAACTAAAAGGCTCGTTCCATAGAGAACTAAGCTTGTAGAGATGATTCGCTTGATGCAAAGACTAATCAAGCAAACTAATAGGTGAAAAGGTGTGGAAAACTAAGTTAGGGGCTTTCACTTATAGTAGAAAGGTTAGGGGAAGAGTTTGTGATCTTATGATGTAGAGTTGGTGTAAAAAATGAAGAAAAATAAAATAAAAAATAAAAAATTGAGTCTGCTATTGCGGGGCAGCCCTGTGCCTTTCATGGTAGCTGCAAGTAACTTTGCGGTAGCCACAAGGGTGCTATGATAGCCGCAGGGCAGTATGCGGTAGCAGGCCTAATTTCATAAATTTTTGCCCATTTTCACCCATTTTTCATCCGTTTTTCACGATCCCACTTGCATTGTGTTCATTATTCATTCTTAAATGATCCAAGGGTGGTTTAGAGGTTAAATGAATAGGTTTTGAATCCCAAAGCTCTGTTTCTTATTTTTTTATTTTGGTAATTTTTTTGGCAATTTTGGCTTTCGAAGATCTGTTTATTAAGCCTAAGTTCCTCTAAGGTTGCCTAAGTGCCTCTAAGATTCAAATGCAAACTAAATGGTGCAAAATTAAGGATTCACAGTAGTCCACTCATCATAATTAGCTTGACCAAAAAGTGATTTTGATGATAGTAAACCCAGCGATGAGGGATGGAAAAAATGAACCAAAGGGATGTCTAAATCAAGATTTAGACATATTTGGGTGAAAGGCATGGTAGATTTGAATAAAAGAGGTGAAAAAAAGAACCGCAGGGGTGTCTAGGTGATCATTACTAAACATTTATGGGTGAAGTTTCAAAAGGATTTAGATAAAGAGGCGGAAGTAGGAACTATAGAAATGCCTAGGTGATCGTTACTAGACATTTATGGGTGAAATGATCCTAAGGCTATCCTGGGATAGTTTGAAAATTTTTAAAAGAGAAACCTAACCTTATGTTAGGTTGATGATCATAAGACTGTCATAGGATAGTTTGAAAATTTTAAAAGAGAAACCTAGCCCTATGCTAGGTTGATGATCCTAAAGCTATCCTAAAATAGTTCATTATAAATAAGATACCTAATTTAAATTTAAGGTATGAATCTTAAGGCTATCTTAGAATATATTTGATTAAAAGAGATACCTAATTCAAATTTAAGGTATAGATCCTAAGGCTATTCTAAGATGGGTCTGATTGTAAAGAAGATACCTAACTAAGGTATGGTTTAATGTTGGAGATGTTGATGGTCCCAATCTTGGTTTGAGAACTCTGACTGATGATGGTTTTGTCAGATTGATGATCTGTCTTGCTTTAGCTTGATGTTTTGCCTTGTTCTGAGCCTGTTTAATGTAAAGTACGTATGATTATACAATGATTAGATGCCTTGAACTTGTGAAGGGTCAGCTTGGTATAAAAGTGTTTATCTTTTAACAAGAAGGTGCCCCCACTTTAGAATGATAAAGGAAAGTGGTTAGGTTATTTTGTTCGGATAGACTAGCTTAGGGATGGTAGGGTCATACTCGACTTGGGACCGAATATGAGGGTAGTTGATCAAAGGCTATCAATTCGGCCTTGGAACAAGGCTAGGTCAAATGTGAAAAAGATCAAGCTAATTAATTTGGAAAGGCTTAGGCATGACTAGTCTTGGGGAATTTTTGTTTTGGGATCATATTGGATGGCAAAGTCAGGTTCTGCTTTAAAGAAGATCATGAGTAAGGTCATCCTAGAAGGTTAGATTGGCCTTGGCTGAGGTTATTTTGAAGGGCTCAATCATGTCTCAACCGTAAAGTCAATTTGGAAGCTTGGTCTAGTTTGGTTACATAAGAGGTCAAATTACAGGCTTGGTTGCTTTTAGATTGGAAGGCTTACTCAAGTTCAACTATAAAGGAGATGAAATTACCTTAGTAAGGTTTTGACTTTTGGTGAGTTCATTTGAAGGGTTAGTTTAGGCCTAGGTTAGATTTTGCCTTAGGAAAGAATTAATTTGCAAGCTCAGTCTAGTTTAGCTACAAAAGAAGTTAGATTGGAAGGCTCAGTCAGTTTTAGATTGGAAGGCTCAGTCAATTTTTACCTTAAGGCTAAGTCAAAGAGATCAGGCTAAGATGCTAAACCTTAGAGGAGATTATGGGCTTCATAAATGAAGGCTTTTTGGGTTTGGGAGGCATGGTGAAGATATTTAGTTTTAGGCTTCATAATGAAGGCTTTTGGGTTTGGGCTTCATGGTGAAGGCTTCTCAATTTGGGCTTCATGGTGAAGGCTTCTTATTTTGGGCTTCATGGTGAAGGCTTCTCAATTTAAGCTTCATGGTGAAGGCTTCTAAGTTTAGGCTTCATGATGAAGGCTTTTGGGTCTAGGCTTCATGGTGAAGGCTTTTTGGCTTAGGCTTTATGATAAAGGCTTATAGGTACAAGCTTCCTAATGAAGGCTTCTTGGTTTAGGCTTCATGGTGAAGGCTTCTCGGCTTAAGCTTCATGATGAAGGCTTCTTGGTTTAGGCTTCATGATGAAGGCTCCTAGGTTTGGGCTTCATGATGAAGGCTTTTCGATTTGGGCTTCATGATGAAGGCTTTTTGGTTTGGGCTTCATGATGAAGGCTTTTTGGTTTGGGCTTTATAATAAAGGCTTTTAGGCTTTGATCATAGTTTGTTCTCTCGAGCTTTTCTTGAAGGGTGCTTTAAACCTCATTTAAAGATGGTTGGCTTTAGCACAGGTATGGTGCTAAATATTTTGGTCATAAAGACCGCAAGCTCATGGATAAGGATTTGCCCTTTGACATGATTGCATTAATTTAAGAGGAATAAACTGAGAATGGTTTGTATGCCATAAGAGACTTTGATCTTAGGGATCATATGTTTTAGTTAAGAGGCTTGATCTTTTCAAGGATATTGAGATGTTTGCCAAAGAGGCATGGGATAGGCTTTAACTAGTTCAAGCCCTTCTTAATCAACTTGAGGATGATAGGCATTAGGGATATGCCTCGACTTTGGTTTTGTCAGGGAAATTGACTTCGATGATGATGAATCCTTAGAGACTTGGGATTTTTGGTTCTTCCCATGATTTGTAAAAGAAAGGGTGGTATAAGGCTTAAGCTTTGAAAAGATGGTATGATTTTCCAATGAAGCTTCAGATGGAACAATATGATTTCATAAAGTTTAGTAATAGTTTAAAAGTAGGTTGGAACTTCTAAGAAAGGATTAGGGAGGTTGTATGGTTTTGCTATTTATAGCATGATTCATGAAAAAGAGCAAATCAAGCTTTCTTGCTTTTGAGATTGGAAGGACATTTAGGGTGACACTCTATTGGTTTGAATGTAGACGACATACTGGTTGAGGGGAAGTGCCCTAAGGAGTGGCTAAAGGACTAGTGAAAAGAGACAACTTAGGGATCATGCTCCTAATGAGAGATATGAATGTGACGGATAGGAGATATGTATTAGCTCTTTGAGCTAAGCGACGATGATGCAATTTAGAGGATTAGCCCCTTAATAAGGAAGAATGACTTTGAAGGACATGAGACAAGACGGATTGATTGAAGATGATTCAATGATCTTAGATGATTGCTCTTAGACACGAAGGAAAATGACTAGGATGAGCTTTCTCTCTATTTCTCATTCTCTCTCTTGGCTCTAACTTTTGCCTAAACCGCCCTTTCAGATTTTCAACATAGCAAGATTAAATTAATAAAATTTGGAAGAAAGTATTCCACCATGATTTGAGTTGCTACTTATGTTGAGGGTTTTTGACCTTTGAATTCTAGGTATGATGAAGGCCTCCTTTAAATATTTTACTTCTTATTAAGATGCATTGTTTGATTACCCAAAGTGCAATGGGTAATTATATTTACTTGCTCTTTGTGCTTCAATTTTTTATGAGAGATACATTACTTGACCTTCTTTGATTAGGAGCCAAGCGATTGCTAATTTGTGAGAATAAGGGCACCTTGAATTCTGATCTATGCTAATTGTGGTGAATTTAATAATGAAACTGATTGTTTGTTCATCTCTCTTTCCTTTTTTTTATTTTCTTCTTTTTCTCTCTCTTTTCTCTTTTTTTCTTCTTTTTCTCTCTTTTTCTCTAAGTTTATCTGTGTCAGACTAAACAAGAAAAATAAGAAAATTAATGCATAAATAATGAAAAGAAAATGTAGATGCATTACTATAAAGGAAACTTTATTATAAGATAATGACAAAGGACCAACATGGTCGACAAAAATGCAGGAAAAAGAAAATAAGACAATAGATTCTGACTCAGAGTTAGACTCAAACTTTGAGGTTTGAACTCAGACTTGAATTTAAACTTGAGATTTAACCTTAGAGAGGTCAGGTTAGCTGGGCTTAAACTCTTCCTTATCATGCCACTTGGGGTTGAGGTTGGGTGGGGTTGAGTTAGGTTTAGGTTCTTCATCACTATTCAGGTTAGTGATGTGAAATTCAAATTGAAATGATTCTCTTCGGATGCATTCTTCAACCTTTGATGCAGTTGAAACTAAAGCTTTGAAGGTGGGTAAGTATTGGGTTAGCAAGTGGCCTTTGTAGGTCAGGAGTAGATTCTTAATAAGGATATCCACTTATTCTTACTCAGTCAGCCCGTTTACTATTTTAGCCCTCCAACTAGCAAAGAATATGGAGAAGGACTCATTTGGAAGCTGTTTAGTGCTTTCTAGGTCTCTTCTTATGGTATCCACTTCAATGTTGTAGTGGTACGGCTTGACAAACATTGCAAAAGTCATCCCAAGTCTATTTTTGTGTCTCATCCAAGTCATAAACCATGCCAAGGCAGCACCAGTAAGGATTTATTGAAAGAGTTGAGCAAGGAGGTCATTATTAAGACCAAGTCGAGGTATTGCTCCACCCATATATTTTCAAATGGGTCTTGAGGCAAGTGGTACCATCAAATTTATCCAAATTCAGCATCTTGAATTTTGGTGGCATTTGGGCATTGGGGAAGAGGCTTAATGAACTTGTATCAATCATGCTTTCCTTATTCTTTAGACTTTTCATTATTTTCTTCATGGCTTCCAATTTGGGCAGGAAAATCTCAGATAGGAGAGTGTGTCAGTTTTTAAGATATCCGATGAGGGAAGTGATGGCTAAGATATAGCTTCAGAGGCTAACTTGAAGGAAGAAGAAGCATGCGTCTAAATTGATGTTAGATTTTGCTCCAGGTTGAGTGGATTTTGTAGAGTGGGTTTTGGGATTTGGTTTATGCCATCTCGGCTTAGTATCTTTTTGACATCATTTAGTATTGCCTTCTTTTGGGCTTACAAGGCCTAAATTTGGGCCGTTTGTCTCTTGAACATCTCTTCTTATTTTCTAATAGCTTGGCTAAAAGCTTATTTGCGACATCTTTATCGAATCTAGTAAACATCTTGGCAACCTTTGAAAGGGAAAAGGAGCTAGGTCAATATCAAGTTTTGAAAATGGTTATGATGGGGTATGATGAACCAAGGACCTCGGGTTTAATGGTAATGGATGATGGTGTCTTGTGATTAGGTTGATAGGGTATGTGTAAAGATGAGGGTAGAGGTGTATGATCTTAGTTAGGTTGATATTTAGCTAGGGAAGTTAAGTTAAATTTTAGCTTTGGAAACTAGGTCAAGATTTTACTTTGAGTGGCTAGGTCGAATTTTAGCTTTGAGGAACCAAAGTTTAGTTAAGAAGGTGTGAACCCTCAAATTTGTACCCTTAGGATCCGACTGCAGCTTGACACTTACTAAGATTAGTGCGTTACGTAGAGCCTGTATGGCCGAAAAACAAGGTGCTATAGCCCGCGAACTAGCTGCAGCAACTCACAGCTGGCTGTGGTAATCGCAGCCACCACTATGGTTGCTGTAGATGTCCTTGCTATAGCCAATTGCTATGGTTGCTGCAAAGTGCTCTGCAATTACTGCAACATCCGACGAGTTATTGCAGCGCATTTTTCCTACTTCCCACATTAAAAATTCACCCTTTTAAGCCTTCAGACTCCCTCTATAAATACCTTGCACCTCCTAATAATTTTCACACACAATTACATGCCTCTATACTCTCCCTAAAGATTTTTAAACCCTATTCCTAAGCTTTCCAATCATCAAAATCCTCTTTCTAAACCTCAAAATCTCTAAAATCCCATTCTAAAACCTCATCCATCACATCAAACCTTATTCATAAGTTTCTTAATCACCTTAAGCCTTACTCATAAGCTTCCTAATCATCTCAAAACTCTATTCATAAGCCTCCTAATCATCTCAAATAATCTCTCTAAGCCACCTAATCAAGAAAAGGTGTAATTCAAGTTATTTATTTCAAAGGGGAATTCATGGTACTCAAGCAAAGGTATGATCCAAGTCCCTCCAAGAAGATTTCACACTATTCAAGAGTCCTTCTTCCAAAAGTAATGCTCGTGCTATCCCTAAGTTAAGGTAGAACTTAGATCCGATGCCAAGCTCGCTCCCTATGTTCCTTGCCAATGAAAGCCAAAGGTAAAAGTTCTTTCCTTTTCCTTTTTTCAATTCCAATTTCAAGATCTAAATCTGAAAAGATCTAATTTTTGTTAATTAAAATCTGACTTGATTAACAAATCTCTAAGGCCTTTAAAATCAATCAAACATGATAACAAAGGCAATGACTTAAAAACCCCTCCTTCGCAAGAAGGAAGAACTGCGTGGGATTTGATTCCCATTCAAAGGGATACTTAGGCTTGCCGTCTCTAAGGCATTCAACTCCACTAAAATTAACAACTTCTTCTCTCTATCACCTTCTTCACATAGTTTAGGATTGAAATTGCTTTTCTTAAATAAAAATCGAAATTTTAATTCTTTTTATTACAATTGCTTTATTATTTCTTTTTCTTACTTTAGTTGTTTAGATAATATTTGGGGAATATGTGCTTTGCCTAGAACCCATAAGGGCTAGAGGAAAGATCTCCTGATTTTGATATTTTGACTTGTAATAGCTTTAAGTAGATTTCCTTTATTTTTTCATATTTCATAATTATCATTATTTAACATTTGCCATGCATTGCATGAATTATACTTGTTTCATGCATCATATTATATATGTTCATGCATACATAAAAACTTCTTTTTTTTTTTTACAAAAGCTATTTTGTATTCAAGCCAAACTAATTTCTTTTATATTGTTTTAACCAAAACCTAGTCCCCGAGCCCTCTTTGGTCATTCAAGGATTAGTGCTTTTCCTTGGGATAAATGGTATAATTTTGGAGTCAATCAAATTAGGTTTTTCCTTTAATTTTTCCAACTAAAATAAGCAAAATTAAAGTGGTGACTCTTTTTGCAACTTATAACTTACAAAACACAATTTTTTGAACTCACAGCGAGTTTCTATCGTGATGTTTCTCCCAATGAGCATTTCGATTCCCTTCAGCAGATCCGACCGATGCTCGGGCAAAGACTCACAGAATGCTAAGTCAAAATTTAGCCTCAAGTAATTAGGATTGCAATTTATGGATGGTTTACCATAGGCTTAAGGATAGAGTGACCATGGGTTTTGTGATTAGGTTATGGATGTACCATGGATTTGGATGTTGGGTGAACCATGGGTTTGGTGACAGTTATATAATGGGTTTGATCAGACTGGACCATGGGCTTAGATGGGCTATAGGTTTAGAAAGTACTATAAAAGATAAAACCGAGTCAGCGTTTAGCTTGGATAAGGACTGTGGATAAGGAAAAAGCTAGGTTAGCATTTAGCTTGGGTAAGGATTGTGGGGATGAAAACTAGGTCAATGTTTAACTTAGGTAAGAATTATGAAGGATGAAAGCCAGGTCAGTGTTCAGCTTGGGTGAGAATTGTGAAGAATGAAAGCTAGGTCCATGTTTAGCTTGGGAAAGGGCTATGAGTGAGGATAAAGCTAGGTTAGTGTTTAGCTTAGAAACAGATTAAGGATCAATATGAAGCTAAGTCAGTATTTAACTTGGATAAGGATTGTGAGGGGTAAAGCTAGGTCAAATTTTAGATGCAAATAGAGATACCATGGATGGGTTTATTTTTACCATGAGTTTGATATGGGTTTATGTTTTTTACCATAGGTTAAGGTCGACTATGGGTTTAGGTGTGAAGGTACTTGGATGGAGGTGAGAGGATTTAGAGTGAAGGTGAGGGTGTTTAGGATAGAGGTAAGAGGTTAAGGTGAGGTGCTTTCATATTAAAGGCTAGGGTCAATGGCATTTAAGGTTAAAGGTTATGGGGAGCTGCTTTAAGGTGTATGATTAAAGTATTTAGGTTAAAAATTAAGGTTCAGGTATTGGTATTTAGATGAAGGTTGCAAGGAATGGACTTTTAAGATTGTGGGGGCGAAGGTGATTGGGATAGAGAAGTGAGAGTGTTTATGGGAGAGGTGTTTAGATGGAAGTAAAAGTGTTTGACTATTTTCGATTCAAAGTTTGACCTAGACTTGAGATGAATGCATGTTTTATTATACACAATGGATGCATGATATGCATGAAGAAAAAAGTTTCATGAAGATGCAATTACACAAGGCTTTGATTATGGTACTGATGCATATTTTGCAAGTGTACAAATTGCACAAGTAATATAATAATGAGTAGAGTTATCGTTCCACCGGGGACAAGGACAAATAATAGCTCAAACTTTGACTGTTGTCTAGTTAATCAAAAGTTTGAGTAATGTTTAAATTAAAATAACTAAACTAGATTAAAAAATTTAATTAAGATAATATAAAAGAATTGCAAGAGAATAATTAATGGTAAAACTACCTAGGTATTTGAATCCTCCAAGACCCCATGTGTACTTTATGAATGGACACACAACTAAACCAAACAATGGATTGAAATGGCATTCCACTATATTAGATTGAAATCTCTCTCGAGTGATTCAACCTCTCTTGAGCGATTCAATCCTTAATTACTAAGTATTATAAAAGGAATCTCTTCTCAATTTATAATCAAATAGAAACAACATTAAAAATGAGGAACCATAAACCAAAGAATCTTGTAGGTCTATCTCTAGCACCCCAATCAATTCTCAACCTTTATGAGTGATCAATTCTAGCTAAGCTTTCTCAAGTCAAATAGCTAGAAAACTAATTCCAATTATTAAGCATGCAATTGACAATTATAAATAACAATTATAAATCATAAAGATAAATCAATCCGAATGAATGATTTAATTGATTAAAAACCCATTTAATCCATACAAATTAATCTAGGATTCATCAAGATATGACAGATTTAGTTCATAATGAAAAAGTAACAAGAATAAAAGATAAAAGACATAAAAATCAAGCAGTCCATAATGGATGAATGATAATCCAAACTTGAATCTTCAATCCTTGACTTGAAACATGTGCGACTTCGATCTTCACTTTCAATATTCACTGCAAAACCTTAATTTTTCCTTAGAGAAACTGCCTCTAATTGATAGAATTCAGATCCCCTAATTCTTGTGAAAAAATTTCTTTATATACTCTATCAGAATCGCTGCCACGCCTAGCCCCACACCTGTGGCCTTGGGTATGGGAATGGCCAGAAAAACTTTGGCTTGGCAAAATTCAGGCATAAGCTTTCCCTCTTGTCCTATAGGCACACCCACACCGGTGGCCTTGGGCATGGGAACGGGGTGAAAAATATTTCTTTTATGTGAAATTAGGCAATAGCAATTTCCTTGGCACACGGGCACTCCTACAACTGTAGTCTAGGGCATGGCCCTAACTCTACTATGCTTCTGCCTCTTCAAAATACTCTATCTTTCAACTAAACTCTATCATTCTTTTGTACTATCATCTCATAGCATGTTAAAACACAAGGTTTCTGAAAAAGGACAAAGAACAACATTAAAACAAACATATCAAACTCAATATTAAGCATAAATCATGATAAATGAGGGGATAAAATGTAGGCATCATGTACTTATCAAATTCCCTCACACTTAAGCATTTGCTTGTCCTCAAGCAAATTGAAACAATATAAAAAGAATGGAATAAAATCCCCCTACCTCAGATAATAAAAATCAAATGGTTTATATGGCAATTACTTGGAATCGACATAACTTTAAAACACAGTAGCCAAATGACAAACTCTACAACCTAAAGCTTGCAATTTAGAGTTACAAATGTGAGCAACAAATTCCAAAATAATAAGAGTTCATGCAAAGCAGTCTCTAATGATTTTTCTCCTACGTGCATGACTATCCCCTTGATGTTTCACTTTTCTCTCTTGAAATTTTATTATTATTATTATTATTATTATTATTATTATTATTATTATTATTATTATTATTATTATTATTATTATATATTCAATTTGTTTTCATTTTTTTTCAACGAGCCCGACTTGTTTGAATCGTCATCCTAGCCTTTTTACAGAAATGCAAAAACTTATGGTGCCGGCCTCCGATTACTCAGCTAGAATCACACTTTCAAATGGCTACTAGCATTATTCATGATCTTAATCCTCTATTGTTTTAAAGGTGTCAGGAACAGTGGAATAGGTTTTAATTTTCAAAGCTCCTTTGCAATTTGCCTTTAATTCTCTCTTTATTTTCAAGGAAAAATAATCATACAACCTAGGATATTATATAATTTGACTACTCAAAACTAAAGTAGCAATGGAACATTTTAGTGCTAAAAAATGTAACTAAAGTTTCAAACTTTAGGATTTGCAAAATTCTTCAATTCAAAATCCTAATACGACTACCAAATCTGATTCACAACAAAAAATTTAGTCATTTATTATGTATCAACCAAGGCATTGCCATTCAACCATAATTACTTTATCAACTAAGGAGGGAAAATTTCATGCCATACTATTATCTAATTTCAATTAGTTTAACCATTACAATCAATCAATCACAAGGCAATCAATAAAACCCCTCCCCCACACTTATGCAACATATTGTCCCCAATGTGTTGGAAACAAATAAAAAGAAAAAGAAATAAAGGACAAAAAGAGAATTGCTCTGTCATTGCCATCATATACAAATTGTAGGAATGCTATGTTAGAATCCATGCCATTGCAAATATTGCTACAGATCTAGAAGTGTGCTAGAAAAAAGAAAGAGAAAAGATCAAAGAGAATAATAGTAGTCATCCAAAATAAAGCAACATAAAATCAAAAACAAAATTAAAAGCAATCTTAAATAATAGAGTATAGTAATCCAGAAAATAAAATAGAAAGAAAAGGAAATAAGGATAAGAAAAAGAAAAAGAAAGAGGAAACTAGTCCTCCATAACATCATCAGCACCGCCATCATCATTGTCATCGGAGACATTGACTGGAGGTGGAGGTGGTGGTGAAGGTGTGGCTACTAAGTAGGCTGGAAATCAGATCTCTGCCAAAACTCCATCACAGAGTGCTCTAACCATCGATGATGCTTGGCCTCATAATCAAGCCAAGCCTACTACTGTTGCATCATTTTCAACATCTGGGTTTACTTGGTGTGAAGATACTGCTGTTAAAGATCGAGATGACCCATCTTACTCTTCATGCAATACAGTTGATGCTTCATATTGGTCACCCTTGATAACCCCAATAAAATGGCCCCAATCCAAAAAAGGTGGTCCTGAGGAGAAAGGTACAGAACTAGTGGTGCAAGGTCTTGCAGGAGCAAAGGAGCCAGGGATATCAGCCTCCAATGGCGGAGGGGTAGTAGGCGCATCAAGTACTGGCATAAAGGTCTTTTGAGGATCCAACCAAATCAATATGGGCATTCCCAGATGCTTTGGTAAACCATCAAGCATCATAGGAGGAAGACCCTCTAAAACTCCCAAGCCTCGGGCCAATCTCATGATGTACATGCCTCTAAATAAAGCACCTTTAGGGACCTTCTTGGACTGCTCGAAAAAGAAATGAACCAAGGCATATGCAACATTGCACCAATGGTCCTCTACCATACTCATCAAAAAGAATAAGTCCTTCCTAATGACCATACTGGTACTTTCCCGATGAGCACAAATGGTGTAAGCCAAAAGATTGTGCACCATCCAGAGAATGAAAGACTGAAAATTAGAAGTCTTGGACACTGTTAGATCAAACTTTGCGGCCCTTGGGGCAAGTCACTGCCAAATTATCTTGGGTATCTCATCATTGGCAAATTCAACCTTAGATCCCTTGCAAACATCAGTAGTAAGCTTAGATTATTGATATAAGCCCATAGCTACAACCAAATCATTGATACTTAAGTGGAAATCCTTCAAACCCAATCGAAATTGAAGTGATGGCTTGGTCACCCTGATTATTTTCTTGTCAAATTGAAGCAAGCAATAAAACTTGAGAGTCAACTCTTGGTACGCGGGTTCATTTATCACAAATAATTGCTTCCATGCTATTTGGTTTACCATAGCCCCAAGACTCTCCGATAAGCCAGCACTCTCCTTAGCCTCCCAATCAATTGTTCGGGTTGGCTCAAAATCCTTGTTAGCCAACTGCTCAAATTTGGCACGCGACTCCTTATCAGTAAATTGAATTCAGGGGTGATCACTGATGAACATGATGTTTGGTGCTGCGGCTGGTGGTGGGTGGCAAGAACTACTCTCACGTCGTGCTTGCTTGGTTGGCAACTTAGCTGGTCTTTTGGAGGGTATGGCTTTCTTTAGTCCTATGCCTATAAAATAATTAAAACACCTGCCCAAACAACAAAACCAGAGAATACAGGAGGTTAGTCTAACAATAATTGGATCAAAGAAGCCTTAATATCACCATACCCACAAAACAAGTTGTTTGGCTTATTGCCGCAACAATGCACACCAAATCAAAACCATTATAATTCATAATCCTCACTCCACACTAATCTAACACTTCTCAAATAGCTATGAAATCAATTAACTCCACAAACTTAGGATAGAATAGTGTTTCAATCATGATATTGGAAAATCTCAACATAAAAATCAAAAGAAATGCACAGTAGGTAAACTATACACAAGGGTTTATGAACAAAATTAAGAAAATTTCTTTAAAAATACCAATTGAACCCCAAATCATGCATTTTGGACATACCCTATGCAAGAATTATGATTGAAATGTGAAGTATTCAATTTTTCACATTCTAAATCACAGAAAATTCAAAATAAATACAAGAATAGAATGAGCAAGACAAACCTAGAGGTGTATGTGTAGAAAATTTGAATTGAGGTATGTGTAAATGCAAAAAAACTTATTTAAATCCTTTTTTTGAAGCTTAGAATGGACTTTGTGAGTGTGTGGGTAAGTGGATTTCGTATGTTAGGGTTCAAAGAGAGAAGATTGAGAAAAAATTGAGAGAATGGTGAGAAATGAAAGGGACAGATGGGTGTGGCTATCTATTTATACAAGCTGTGGCCAAGCGTGGTAATGGAAATTTTTTCTTTTTTTTTTACTTACTTACTTACCTTGTCCCAAGTCCGTGACTCTAGGCGTGAGTTAGGGCATGGGACCTTTCTAGATGGCAGAAGGAAAATGCGCCTTAGGCCATACTTTATCACATGACCGTGGCCTTGGGCATGTGACTATTATGTGCTACAAACAGAATTAGACTTTTAGGCCACACCCGTGGGTCTGGCCATGACCCAGGGCATGGCAGGTTACTAGATAGATTTGGTTTGTGGTCCTTATGCCATGCCCACAGTCATGGGTGTGGTCTAAGGTGTGGCATACTCCTGATCATCCATTCCAAGGCAGATTTCAGCCTTTTTCCCTGCCCAAAATCACCAAACTAAAGGTGCATTATCCTTAAACAAATAAACACAAATAGAATAAAAGAAAAACATGCTAAAATACTAAAAATGGTGGGTTGCCTCCCACCCAGTGCTTTTTTAATGTCACCTTAGCTAGACATTCAGGGTGATTGCTCACCCCGAATCCTGGATATACTTAATCTCCGTCACTTAATTCATTTCTCCCCTCAAGTACAACTTAAGCCTTTGTCCATTCACCTTGAAATCACCCTTTTAGAATGACTTAACTCAACTATTCCGTAGGGAAAGACACTTTTAACAACAAAAGGATATGACCAACGAGACTTTAATTTTCCAGGGAAGAGCCTAAGCCTTCAGTTATAGAGCAATACTTGATCTCCTACTTTGAATTCTTTCTTTTGCTTAATTTGAGCATCATGCCATCTCTTAGTTCTCTCCTTGTACATTTTTGCATTGTCATAGGCCGCTAACCGCCATTCATTTAGCTCATTAACCTGCAATTTTCTTTTGGTGCCTACAACATCTAAATTAAGGTTAACTTGCTTTATAGCCCAATAGGTGTTATGCGCAGTCTCAACCGATAAATGACAAGCCTTTTCATAGACCAATCTATATGGTATGGTACCTAAAGGGGTTTTTATAAGCAGTCCTATAAGCCCCTAGAGTGCTATCAAGCTTTTCTGACTAATCCTTACTAGAGCGCTCTACTGACTTCTCAAGAATTTTCTTAAGTTCCTTATTTGAGTTTTCCACTTGACCACTCATTTGTGGATGATAGGGGGTAGCAAGCTTGTGTGTAATGCCTAACTTTTTAAACACTTTCTCTAATTGGTTGTTACAAAAGTGAGTCCCTCTATCACTAATAATGGCTTTTAGAGTGCTAAACCTAGAGAAGAGTTTCTTAAGGAACTTCACTACCACCCTAGCATCATTTGTGGGTAAAGCTTGAGCCTCTACTCATTTGGACACATAATCAATAGAAAATGTATTTATTACCAAAAGAACTTGGGAAAGGTCCCATGAAGTCGATGCCTCACACATCAAAAACCTCACACTTAAGAATACCATTTTGGGGGATCTTATCACAAGATGAGATATTACCTGTTCTTTGGCAACGATCACATTGTTGCACAAAGTTATAGCTGTCCTTGAAAAGAGTTAGCCAATAGAATCCCAAGTTCAGAACTTTCAGAGCCATCCTGCTAGGTCCATAATATCCTCCAGTTGGCCCACTGTGACATTGCTCTAAAATGCTCATATTCTTGGGCCATCCCACACATCTCCTGATTATCCTATCAGCACAGATTCTAAAAAGAAAAGGATCCTCCCAAAAGTAATATTTTAGGTCAGAAAAGAATTTCTTCTTTTACTGATATTAAAGATCTTTTGGAAGCTCCTTAGCAATAAAAAAATTCATAAAATCCACAAACCAAGGAAATTCAGGATTAAGATTAGAAGTACTTACCAAACTTACCATAGCATAGAGCTGCTCATCAAGAAAGTTGTCATCAATGTCCTCTTCTTTCAGCTGCTCCAAGTTTGGGTTCTCCAATCTTAACAAATGATCCGCTGCAAGATTTTTTGCTCCTTTCTTGTCTTATATCTCTAAATCAAATTCTTGCAGCAATAATACCCATTGGATTAATCTCGACTTTGCATCAGTTTTTGAAAAGAAGTATCTCAAAGCTGAGTAATCCATGTAAACCACTACTTTTGACAAGATCAAATATGAACAAAACTTGTCAAAAGCAAAAACAACAGCTAGCAACTCTTTTTCTGTGGTGGTGTAGTTAGCTTTAGCCTCATTCAGTGTCTTACTGGCATAATAAATGGGATGAAAATGCTTCTCCTTCTTTTGGCCCAAAACTGTCCTGGCTGTGAAGTCGCTTGCATTGCACATCAACTCAAAGGGAAAATTCCAATCAGGGGCCACCATGATCGAAGCATGTATCAACTTCTCTTTTAAAACATTAAAGGCCTTTAGATACTCTCCATCAAAGATAAACTCAGTGTCCTTCTCCAGCAACCTTGTCAAAGGGTAAGCAATTTTTGAGAAGTCTTTAAAAAACCTTTGATAAAACCAAGCATGCCCCAAAAAGCTTCTAATTACCTTCATAGATGTAGGAGGTGGCAATTTTTCAATGGTTTCAATCTTTGCTCTATCCACCTCAATACCTTTGCTTGATATCTTATGCCCCAACACTATACCCTCACTAACCATAAAGTGACACTTTTCCTAGTTGAGCATAAGATGAGTCTCTTCACACCGAACTAAAACTCTCTCCAAATTCAATAAGAAGTCATCAAAGGAGTCCTAATGAACTAAAAAATCATCCATGAATACATCCATGATGTCCTCAATCAACTCATCAAAAATTGCCATCATGCACCGTTGAAAAGTGGCTAGCACACTACATAACCCGAATGGCATTCTCTGGTATGCGAATGTTCCATAAGGACACATGAAGGTTGTCTTCTCATGGTCTTTTGAGGCAATAGGAATTTGAAAGTAGCCTAACAAACCATCCAAAAAATAGCAATACTTATGCCCAGACAACCTCTCCAACATTTAGTCAATGAAGGGCAATGGAAAATGGTCCTTTCTTGTTGCATTGTTTAGCTTCCAGTAGTTAATGCAAACCCTCCATCCTATGACTGCTCTTATAGGGATGAGTTCATTGTTCTCATTAGGTACCACTGTCATCCCTCCTTTCTTTGGTACTACTTAAATCAAGCTCACCCAAGAGCTGTCTGAAATCGGGTAAATGATCCTGCATCAAGTAGCTTAATTACTTTAGCTTTCACCACCTCTTTCATCTTCGGGTTTAGTCTCCTTTGTGGCCACACTGCCACTTTAAATTCATCCTCCATAAGTATTTTATGAGTGCAGAATGATGGACTAATACACTTGATGTCCACTATCGTCCAAGCTATCACCTTTTTGTGTTTCTTTAATAACTCAATAAGCCTAGCTTTCTGCTAGGAAGATAGGCGAGCATTCATAATTATTGGCAACTTCTTTCCCTCTTCCAAAAATCCATACTCAAGATGCTCTGGGAAGGGTTTAAGTTCTAGAACAGGTGGGTCTACTATGGAAGGCTACATCTTTTCTTCCTTGGGCATTTTAATTATTTCATATGCCTGACTCTTAAATGACTAGCTTGCCTCCAAATAAGCCAGCTACTCTATTACTTCCTGATCCTTAACATTTTCTTACACTAAACATAACTTAAAGGGATCCTTAGAAAAAATGTTAGTAACAAAATTGACGATTTCATGCTCAATAACATTATTGCATGAATCTGCCTCATTAAGTGCAAGTGGGTACTTTATAGCACTAACAATATGAAAGATAACTTTTTCATTACCCACTCTTAAAGTCAATGTTCCATCATAGACATCAATAAGGGCATGGGCTGTATTCAAGAATGGCCCACCAAGGATAAGTGAAACATCCGCGTCCTCATCCATATCAATGCTGACAAAGTCATTAGGGAAAATAAATTCCTCAACTTTTACCAACACATCTTCAAGAATCCCTCGAGGATGCACCACAGACTTATCAACTAGCTGAATAGTCATATGTGTTGGTTCAATACCTAATTCTTTAAACATCTTGTAGGGCATAACACTAATGCTAGCCCCCAAGTTAGCTAAGGCATTTTCAATTAAAGGTTACTTATGAAACATGGAATATTAAAGCTACAAGGGTCTTTTAGCTTCTTAGGTAACCTTCTTTGCAAAATTGCCAAGCTTTTTTTTTTGACAAATGCACAAATGATACCTCTTCGAGCTTTCTTTTGTTATTAAGTAGCTCCTTCAAAAACTTAGCATATTTAGCCATTTGTGATGAAGCCTTGGCAAATGGTATCTTAATATAAAGTTGCCTAAATAATTCACAAAACTTATCAAACTAAGCATCAATTTTATCCTTATGCAAACAACTCGAAGCTGATACTCCTTTACCATCGGGGTAGGCTTTTGTGTTGTTTTTTCTCTCTCTTTCTCCACTGCTGCCTTCTCTCCCGATGCAACTTCCTTTTTAGCTTCTTTGTCATTGGCACCCTGTGCCTCTTCCTCAACCACTTCTTCTTGGTTTTTCTCAACAACCCCCTCAATTTGCTTACCACTCCTCAAGGTGATTGCTTTCAACTATTCTTTTCTCGGTGTTGTTAGGCAAACTTCCTTGTGGTCTCTTACTAAGTAATTTAGCCATTTGTCCCATTTGATTCTCAAGGTTGTGGATGGAAGTTTGTTGATTCCTAAGGGCAATCTTTGTTGCTTGGAATCTTATTTCAAAAGCAAAAATAAATTTTTCCATCATTTCCTCCAAATTGCTTTTTCTAGGAGGAGCTTGTTGAGACTAATGAGCTTAGAATCCCACATTTGGTTGCTGGAATCCTAGTGGAGGTCTTGTGGCATTCTGATTGCCCTATGAGAAATTTGGATGATATCTCCACCCTGGATTATATGTGCTACTATAGGGGTTATTTTGCTGCCTTTGAGGTGCGTTTCCTACATACTCAACTTGCTCTGTCTTGGCAAAATTTTTGCCACTTTGGTAATCATGACTTTGGTAGTCACCCCCACACCAATCACATGACATCAACTAGATTGTTTTCCTTGAAGAGGAAGTTAAAGAATCAATTTTTTTATTCATCACCTCTAATTATATTGTTAAAGCTACAACAGGGTCTAGCTAATGTGAACCACCTATTCTTATCTTCCTTGTTCCCTTGGGACTTGCCACTGATAGTTATTTAAAGCCATGTCTTCAATCAAATCCATTACTTGTTTAGGAGTCTTGCTATTAAAAGAACCACCAACTACAGCATCTATGGCTTGCTTGCTTATGTAATTCAAACCATTGTAAAATGTTTGAATTTGCAAGCATAGTGGAAGTCCATGATATGGACACTTCCTCAGTAAATCCTTATATCTTTCCCAGCCATCATACAGTGTCTCACCATCTTGTTGTAGGAATGACGAGATGTCATTTTTGAACTTTGCTGTCTTTAAGGGTCAGAAGTACTTCTCTAAGAACTTATTAGTCAATTGGTCCCAAGTAGTGAAGTGACCAGGTGGAAAAGACTCAAGCCATTTCTTGGGCAGCTCTGCAAGAGAGAAAAGGAACAATCTTAACCATATGGCGTCATTTGATGCTCCATTGACCTTAAAAGTCTTGCAAATCTCCAAGAAATTCTCCAAGTGATTGTTAGGATCCTCATCAGGGAATCCATCAAACTAGCAGTGTTGCCGTATCATTTGTATGAAATTCAGCTTGATTTTGAAGTTGTTGTTTGACATTGCTGGTCTCCTAATGCTTGACTCGGTCCTTTGAAGAGTAGGCCGACCAAAGTCCAACATTATTCTTGGTTCATCATCTTCCATTATCTCTATTTCCTCCTCTTCACTTACTTCAGTAGATTCTTCAGAATTCTCTGCCTCCTCCACTAAAGCTATTTCCTTTTTCTTTTTTTTCTAATTCCTTAGTGTTTTTTCTAGCTCTGGGTCAAAGGCAAGTATTTCGAAAGAACTTGCTCTGGTCATGCAAATAGAAGAGTACCTAAAATGATAGTAGACAAACCAGAACAAATGCTTTAAAACACGAAAACAAAAACTAAATTAACAATCTCAATTTTATTGCTAATATTGAAAATCGTTGTCCCCAGCAATGACGCCAAAAACTTGATGCATATTCTGCAAGTGTATAAATTGCACAAGAAATATAATGAGAGTAGAGTTATCATTCCACTAGGGAGAAGGACAAATACTAGCTCAAACATTGACTATTGTCTAGTTAATCAAAAGTTTGAGTAATGTTTAAATTAAAATAACTAAACTAGATTAAAAACTTTAATTAAGATAATATAAAAAAATTACAAGAGAAGAATTAATGGTAGAAGCTACTTAGGTAATTGAATCCTCTTAGACCCCATGTGTACTTCATGAATGGACACATAACTAAACCAAACAATGGATTGAAATGGCATTCCACTAGGTTAGATTGAAACCTCTCTCAAACTATTTAATCCCTAATTACTAAGTATTATAAAAGGAATCTCTTCTCAATTTATAATTAAATAGAAATAGCATTAAAAACGAGGAACCATAAACTAAAAAATCTTGTAGGTCTATCTCTAGCACCCCAATCAATTCTCAACCTTTATGAGTGATCAATTCTAGTTATCCTTTCTCAAGTCAAATAGCCAAAAAACTAATTCCAATTATTATGACAACTAGAAATAACAATTATAAATCATAAAGATAAATCAATCTGAATGAATGATTTAATTGATTAAAAATCCATTCAATTCATACAAAGTAATCTAGGTATCATCAAATACCTAGATATGACTGATTTAGTTCATAATGAAAAAGTAACAAGAATAAAAGATAAAAGACAGAAAAATTAAGCAGTCCATAATGGATGAATGATAATCCAAACTCAAATCTTCAATCCTTGACTTGAAATGTGAGGGACTTTGATCTTCACCTTCAATATTCACTGCAAAACCTTAATTTTTCCTCAAAGAAACTACCTCCAATTGATAGAATTCAGATCCCCTAATTCCTATGCAAAAATTTCCTTATATACTCTATCAGAATCGCTACCATGCCCAACCCCACACCCGTGGCCTTAGGCATGGGAACGGCCAGAAAAACTTTGGCTTGGCGAAATTCAGGCAGAAGCTTTCCCTCTTGTCCCATGGGCACTCCCACGGCCGTGGTTCAGGGCATGGCCCTAGCTCTACTATGCTTCTACCTTTTCAAAATGCTCCATCTTTCAACTAAACTCTATCATTCTTTTGTATTATCATTTCATGGCATGTTAAAACACAAGGTTTCTGAAAAGGACTAAGAACAACACTAAAAAAAACAAATCAAACTCAGTTTTAAGCATAAATCATGATAAATGAGGGGATAAAATGTAGGCATTCATGTACTTATTAGGTACATACAACCTAAGATTATGATCTAGGTTCACTTATCATGTGCATGCTCATTACTCCTTCAAAGAATCAAAGGATTTGTCATAGGCTGGATGATTTCGCTATTGAAGAATAGACCTAAGGATAGTTACCCACTCAATGCTACTCATTATCCACTATCTTCCTAAAACTAGGTTTATAAGCAAAAAGCCTATGCAAATGATGCATGAAAACCATTTGTATATTATAGTGCCAGATTGTGATTTTAAACCAATTGTTAATCCTTTATTTCTTTTATTAAAAAGAAGGTGGTCCCTAGTGGAGTCGCCAGTTATGAGGCCTCACCCGAGCACCAATCCGACTCACTGAAAGGGATCAAAATGCTCATTTGGGTTTGAACTCATAATGAAACTCTCAGACTCAGAAAGATTGATTTTGAAAAGATGTTAAAGTTTTCACCTTAATTTTATTTTTATTTGGGTAAAAGTTAAGGTAAAAATCCAATTTAAATGACTCCAATTTTATCTTAATAGAAAAAGTACATTAGTCCTCGATTACCAAAAATGATTCAGAGACTAGGTTTTTGGTTTATTTAGAAAAAAGATAAGTTTAGCAAATTTAATACAAAATGACTTAAAATTGATTTCATGAACAATTTATATAATGCATGAACAATTATAATATGCATGATTATTCAACAATACAATAATATAGTAATTAAAGGAATAAGAAAGTAAAAAGAAAATATTAAATTTACAATGAATACCCAAAATAGGGGATATTTCTTCTAACTCTTATGAGTTCTAGGAAAATTACACATTCTCCAAACTAAATCCTAAAATAAAGCAACAAAAAAAAAGAACACAAAACAAATCCTCATCTATATGAAGAAGGTGAAAGAGAAAGAAGGTTGTTTATTGTAATTGGATGATACTTGGAACAGGCATGCCTACATATCCCTTATAATGGAAATCAAAATCTGTGTAATTCACCTTTCTTACAAGAGGGTTTATTTAGCCTTAGTATTTTATCATGTTTCGATTGATTGATTAAAAGAAGGTTGAGTTGATTGATTTTAATTGATTGCCAAATGGAGTTAATTAAGTCAGATTCTAATTAACTATCTTAGCAAATCAAACATTAGGCAAGGAGCCTTAGAACAAGAATCCCAAGGAGGAAAACTTAAATAAAATAAATAAATAAACTAAAATAAAATAAATAAATAAAAGGCAAAGAAAACTTACCTCAAACAACTGGTGATGACTTGCCTCGGACAGCAAGAAACTTTTGACTTGAAGGGTCGATTCAAAAAGTCGCAATTCAACTTGCTTTACAAAGCAAAGAGCAATAGCAAAATAAAAATAAAATAAAACTTTAAATTAAAAAAGCTCATTCCTTAGCAGACCAAGCTTGTGGAGATAGTTTGCTTGATGCAAAGGCTAATCAAGCAAACTAAAAGATGAAGAGGTGTGGAAAACTAAGTTGGAAGGCTTATACTTATAATAGAAAGGTTGGGGGAAGATTTTGTGATCTTCCGATGTGGGATTGGTGTAAAAAATGAAGAAAAATAAAAAAAAATGAAAAATTGAGTCTACTACTGAATGGCTGCCTGTGCCTCCTGCAGCAGTTGTAGGGCAGTCTATTGCAATAGGCCTAATTTCAAATTTTTGGCCCATTTTCACTCATTTCTCGTCTGTTTTTTTATAATTCTAGTTGCGTTGTGTTCACCATTCAATCCTACATGATCTAAGGGTAGTTCAGAGGTCAAAGGGATAAATTTTGATTCCTAAAGTTCCATTTCTTGATTTTTCCATTTCGGTAGTTTTTTGGCAATTTTGGCTTTTGATTGTCTGTTTACCAAGCCTAAGTGCCTCTAAGATTCAAATGCAAACTGGAGAGTGCAAAATTAAGAGATCACATCTACTAGTCTGAACCTGGAGGTGCTGAAGATGATCCTGGATGATCTTATTACTTAAACTATTATGAAGAGAAAAGTAATCCCTAAGTAAAAAGCTTAACTCTAAGCTCTCTTACAAGGCAAAGCTATGCTTTGCTATTCTATTATTCTCTTTACTTCAATTGGTGTATAAATCAAATGCAAGGAGGGGGTATTTATACTAAAGGAAGACAAATATCCACCATCCATTCTCATATACCAAAATTAATCTTCACCATCTATTTATTTTCATTGAACACATGCTACCTACCAATTTCACCCAATATATTACCTAACTCTCACATTTAAAATCTGATATATCATAATAAATATTCACCTTTCATTTAATCTTACTTACCATTTGTAAATCTCTTATGAGTTGGATTAAATTTGATGGGTTTGGACTTTCTTAAATTTTTGGGCTAATTTATGGTGTTAAAAATTATTGCAAATAAAATTATCAATAAATAGTCAATAAATTCCTTGTAAAATATACTTTAATTTGACATATTAAAACTAGAAAATTTTAGGTTATTACACAAAGCACCAACATGCTTTGCAATCATGGAGATTTGAGAGGAGATGAGAATGGTTCCTTTAGTAGTTTTGGAAAGGTGGACAAATTGATCAACAAGAAATTTGGTGGTTTGAATTTTGTTTTCATTTATGAGGCCATACATGAAAAATAGATCTTTTTGGGTGACTTTTTCATTGCCATCCCGTCTAGCATTGATTGAGAAGGTAATGATTCTATGAAGTACCCAAAGGGTTAAGGTTTTAAAGTGTTTGGCTAATAAGGCTTTGTTGTCATACCTTGTTTCAATCTTGTTTCAATGGAGAGAAAAGTCCAAAAATCAATGACGCTAAAGTCAAGTTCATTGAGATTGGAAGCACATCCTTGAGAAATCTAAAGACATCTACAACTTCTTCCAATTTTAGACCATATTCTCTACCAAATAATCGAAATCTTATGCCATAGTGCCTAACCAGTGAGTCAAATCTCTTTTTAAGAACCAAGGTTGCAAGGAGCACCTTGGTTAGCTCTTCAAATCCATCTTCTTACACAAAAATAAAATTTTTCCCAGTTAAGATTTCTCAAGTAAGCATTAATACTATCTTCAATGCCTAAAGTTTTAAAACTTACTATATTGGGAATTGTTTGCAACATCACCTTGTCTTACCACTTTAACTAATTTTGCTTTTCTTCCAAAGTGATCGCTTTCATCAATTCAAGAGGACTAACTTGTTGTTGAGAGGATTAAGGTTTGTTTCCCTTAAAGTTAGAGGATTTCTTCTGTCTAGTAGCCCTAAGGATGAAAGAAATGAAGAAGATAAAGAAATAAATGAAAAGAATAAGAGATTTGAGAGAGTGAGAATACAAAAATAAGTGATTTTACTTAGAAATAATTTAGAGTTGATTAGAGTTGATGTAAAATAGTTTTAGTAGTTATAAGGAGGTATTTATAGGCTTAGGAACTCTGAAAAGCTAATGAAAAGCAGCTATAAATGCAATAAATGCAAAATCTGCTCATTGAAAAATATCTATTTTTTCTATCAGCACATAGAATCACAACCACAAATTAAGTGTCACAACCACAAACTTTGAAATTTTCAAAAGTCGCATCCTAATTCCTTAATTGCAACCATGATTCCTATTGCTAATTAAATGGATAATTTTTTCAAATATTATGACCACAAAAAACTAATAGCGACTGTGATTTATGGGTCACTTAGAAAATTTGAAAGAAATTCAAGAAAGAAATGTAATGCAATGCAGTTGACACTTGCTTGCAAGATCAAAATAGACTAAAATCGTTAATTATACCACATAAATATAGAAATTTCATGGAAATATGAATTGAACCCTAATCATTCTCAATTATCAGTGTAAAATTCAATAAGCATTCAAGTTAATTCATTAATAGTTTCAATCATATTGGTATTTAATTAAAAAATACTTTCAATTGGGGATCAAACATTCTTACCAACATTGCCAATATCAATTGCCTTACCCTTGGCATTGTTTACAAGTACAGTACCTCATCAAGGCTTTCCTTAGAATTTCATTCCCAATTATGTGTCTTGAGCATCCACTATCATCACATCATTGACTCTTCATTCTCAGTGGATTTGACACACCTACAAGAAAAGCAATTCATTTTTGCTTTGGTATCTAAGTATATTTGGGTCCTTAAGGGTTAACAAAAGGATCCTCAACTTTAATTGAGCCTTCCTTATATAACAAAACACATTAATATAACCATTTTTTATACAATAATGGCACTTAAGCTTTGACTTGAAAATCTTCTCAAGCTTATCCATTTCATTATGAAATTTTGGTCTCTTTACAATATTATTACAAGAATACATATAAGAGCAAGTGTTATATTGTGATTGTGGGTGCTTTGAGCTTGCCTCTTTTGCTACATGAATGCATGATTAGCTCTTTAAGGCTGCGCTCTGGAGTCTTGTGCACCCTTTTTAATCCTTTTAGGATTAGGAGGTTTAGTCTGTGCTCTAGCTTCCTTGAAGGCTACCTCAATGCTAGATGTTTAAGGAGTAGAGGCTTTGAAAAATGATGGAGCAGAGGATGTGGAAATTAATGAACCATCAAAACCAAGACCATGTCTTACTAAGGAAGGTGTTTTAGATACAATGAATGTATCCAAAGCTTCCTTTCCTTTGTGAAATTTTGAAATTAAAGCCCTTAATTCTTCAACCTCAATTTTCAAAGAATCATTTTCTTTATATAAAAATTTAATTGAGGAGGTTTTTGTGAAATTTTTTCCAAAGAATTCTTGAGTTAACATTTGAGGTTTTTAAATTTAAAACAAGTTCCTTAAGATTTTAAAATTCCCCTCAAGTTTTGAACATTTTTCTTTGTAAAAAATTTCATTTTGAAAGATAATTTTTGCATTTTAAGGCCACGAGTTCCAAAAGCTCATCCTCATCCACATCATGCAAATTATGATCACAAGTATGAGATGTAGAGCAAACATCATCATTATAATTATTAGAATGAGATGTGGAGCATACCTCATTTATAAGTTCCTCCAAGGCCATGAAGCAAAAATTGGCTACATCCTTATTCTCCTCTTCCTTGAAGAGCTATCATTTTAAGTAGCCTTTAGTCCTTTTTTCTTCTCATTGTCCCATTTATTCTTCTTCTTGTTCTTAGGACATTGCTTTCCACATCCAAAGCAAGTTATTTCATTCTTTTTTCCTTCATGTATTTGATGATCTTTTTCATTCTTTTAATGATTCTTGTTAGCTCCTCATCCTCATCATCATTTGAGGAGTCACTTGAATGACTTTCACTATCAATTTGATCTTTTAAGGACTTGAGAGCTAGTGCCTTTTTCTTCTCCACTTGACCCTTTTCCTTCTTAATGGTCATCTCATGAGTGAGAAGTTTACTAATGAGAATATCGAAGGAGATCTTACCAAGGTCTTCATTGGCCTCTTCAATACTGGCTACTCTAGCTTCTTTGGAAGAACTTTAAGGATCTTGTGATTAATATCTGCAGAGAGTAAACTTTTCCAAGATTCTTTAGATTATTGACTATGGCAAGAAGTCTATTGTCATTTTGGCGACGCTTTCATTAGGCTTCATTAATAAGAGCTCATATTCATGAGTGAGAAATTGGATCTTCTTGGACTTGACTTATAGTGCCTTTATGGTAGTTTTCCAAGGTCTTCCAAATGCTATGAGTACCTATGAAATATTGAATTCTTTCACATTCTTGTCTAGATAAGGAGCTAAATAAAATAGCCATAACTCTCTTATTCTTCCCATTTGTTCTTCTTTAGGCTTTCAGCCCATTCCTTTCTAGGAATTTCTTGTTCAACGCTATCAACCACTTTTGTTGGAGGCTTCCATTCTTCAAGAATAGTATCCCATAATTCTATGAGATCACAATCAAGATATACCTCCATTCTATAATTCCAATGAGTATAGTCGATGCCATCAAAGTGAGGTTTGAGGTGATGCATCCTTTCATTGGCAATAATGATCTTCCCTCATGCATTAAAGCTTTAGAATGTGAGACCTTGCTCTAATACAACTTATAATGCAAGATATGTAACAACAAGGTCGTTGAATTGGTGATTGATTAAAATTTTAAAACAATGGAGACTTCAAAATATATGGGAGTTCAAAGATAGAGGAAAAAAGATAGGGAAAGAAAGATAGAACACAACGACTTATAGTGGTTCAAATTATAACCACTCCTACATCCACTCTCCAATTCATAATTAGGTATTTCTACTATCTATAGAGTTTTATCAAATTCACTCCTAACTTAGTGTTTAGACTCACACCAAACCTTATAAGAGTTTTTCCAAGGGTCACTCTTAAACCTAAATAAAAGTTTTGAAGGCTAACTCTAAAATCCAACTAAGTGTAATACAAAAGCTTACACTTAAACCTAAACAAGAGTTTCTAAGGCTCACTTCCTAATCTATACAAGTGTTTCAATAGCTAACACTCAACCAACTAATACAAAATATGTATTACAAAGGTTTTAGGCTTGAGAAATAAAATTATAAGAGTTTCGATACTTGATAAACTATTCTCCCATGTCTGGGGGTATTTATAGTTTACATCCTTCAAAGAACAGTTACAAATGAATACAAAGGACAAAAATCCAATTCTAAAACAGCTTGCAAAAAGTTGTCTGTTTGAGGCAGAATTGCAATCACAATATTCATATCTCTAATAGCTTGTGACACATGGTGTCTGATCATTAGATGCTTGACTATCTATTAGAGATGTTCTCTGACAGATGCAAATCTGATAGTCGCGACATCCAAATAGCAATTACGAATCCTTTTTTGCATCCAGTATTGTGATTGTGATCAAGGTCGCGAACACTTCTATCCCTTTGCTATGATTTGCCTTAAATTAATCGCAATTGCGATATTCCTAGTCGAGGTCATGAAATCCTAATGGAGAGTGTGATATAGTTGTTGCTAAAGCTTAGGTCAATTTTCTACACTAAAGGAATTTTTGGTTTTTTGAACATTTAACCTATTCTAAGTATATTTCTAGTAAAGTAAACACTAATTGCAAACATTAGATTATTTCAATTTAATTAACAAGATTAAAATAGAAATTAATTAAGTTGTGAACTAACTTACGTCAACAACTTTTAATATAAAAGATAAAAAAGTATTCAACTAAGTTATACGATTTCGATATCTTTGAACTGTAAGTTTTGGTGTTTCTTTGTCCAAAAATGTTAATTCATCCATAATTGTCTCCAACAGCAAAGTTGAAGGACTAATTTGTCACTTTTACCATTATTTTAACTTGTAAAAACTATTAGAGATACCAAAATATATAAAAAATAGCAAATTTGTACATTAATTAAAAAATAAGGGTAAAGTACTATTTAGTCCCTGAGGTTTGCATAAATTAGTGACTTGATCTCTGCTGTTTGAGAAATGAGCTCTTTAATACCTAAAGTTGATTCTATTACACTAAATAGTCCTTTTGTCAACTTTTCTATTAAAAATCTATAAAAAGACTAAAATAAGTTTTATTTGTTATTAAATTTTCCATAATTACTCTCTCTAACCTGTTCTTCAAGAACTAAATTAATAAATTCCCAATCAAATTAAGAACTAAACCAATTAAATTCAAGAACTAAATCAATTAAATTTTCAAATCAAATTAAGAACTAAACTAATTATTCCAAATCAAAAAAATGAATTAACTCAAATCAAGAATTAAATCAAATTTCCTCAAATCAAGAATTAGATAGAAAACTTAAGAAAATTCAAGAAACACAACCTGGAGAATAAGAACAAAAAATAATATTTGTTCTTATTATTTTTCCAAAATTAAAACCCAAGGTGTTAATTACATAAATAGTATTTAAACTTTTTAATTTTTGTTATTTTAGTGTTTGAATTTATTTTTTGGGTAAAACACTATTTAATTCTTGAGATTTATCTAAAATAATGATTTGATCCTTATATTTTGAGAAATAAGCTCTTTAATTCCTGAGGTTTGATTCCGTCACCTTGAGAATTTTTCCAAAATTAAAACCCATTGTTCTATTTCATTTCACCTCACCTTGAGAACATTTCTCATATCTTTCAAAATCTACTAATGTAACTTGGTTTTGCTCCATTTTCACTATATTTTGAAAATTATGTCTCTCTTTTTCTCTCCTCTATTATATTATATAAGTAGGAGATATTGCTAGTGTAATTTTCAATTATAGATCTTTTTTTTTTTTTTTTGTTAAATACAGCATAATAATAATAATAATAATAATAATAATAATAATAAGGGTCAATTAAAACAAAAAAAACCAACTTTCGTGAAAATTACTTATGTAGCATGAACTTCCTTTTTTAACAATTCAGGTCACGAATATTGAAATTTTTGCGAATTAGATCACTTAAACAAAATCCAGCTACTATGTGATTGGTAGAGCTGACATAACATTAATTTAATAATATACTATCTATGTCAGCAAATCCAGCAATGCCACATCAAAAAAAAAAAAAAACACACATCAATAATGAATAAAAAAAGGAAAAGTACATCAATAATGGATATGTGATAACTAGCAAAATTAGGAAAAAAAGGAAATTCAAAATAAAAAAAATACAGAAATTCAAAAGAAGCAGTTTCATCTTACTTTTGGATCTATTGTCGATTGCGACCCAACCATCACCTAAACCTAGCCAGCAGTTATGTGCCACCATCATGGGCCCTCATCTCTGATTGCCATTGCTCCAGTCTCTGCTGGTGAGAACTCAAATTTTACTGTAATAATTTTTTTTTAAGATTAAATTTATGTTTGGTTTGTAGGTAAGTGTTTAGATTTCTGGTTTTAAAAGTTTTGGGCTTTTATTCTATGGCGATAGGTTTGATTGCTTAATGAAAAATTTCCTTTTGGAAAGTGAAGGAAATTTTTGTTTTTTATTTTTTATTTTTGATCATTATTTATATGGCTTTTTTTTTTTTTTGCTGATGTGGCATTATTGGATATGCTAATATGAATAATATATTATTAAGTTAATATCATGTCAACTCCAGCCATCAGATAGTAGCTAAATTCTGTTCAAGTGATCTAATTTGCAAAAATTTTAATATTCATGACGTGAATTGCTAAAAAACGAAGTCCACGCTAAATGTGCAATTTTCGTAAAAATTAGTATTTTTTGTAATTAACCCTAATAATAATAATAATGTAAAAGCAAATTTTAAAAGTATAACATTCTACTTTTACGTGGGGATACAAAATGGACCTCTAATATGCATGAATGAATCTAGAAGGCTCAATGTATCATCTAACTAAAAAATTTTATAAAAAAATCTTATGACATTATAAATTTTTAAAATGACTTATTTAACTTCTTATGCTTTCGAATTTTATATCTACCTAACATTCTAATATTCATAAATATATAAATTTGAACGAGTGTAAATACGTGCATTTAAATGTTAAAAAATTAAATATCTTAATAGTCAAATTTAATAATTTACTTCTCTCGCTCTTTTGGAATCTAAATTTTTTTCATTCTTGTTTTAATAATTTTTTTTCTAATAAAATATTTTAGTAATTTAACTTAACATTTACATAATCTCACATGGTTTACTGTTTAAAATTTTTTATGTTAAATATATATAAAATTGAAAAATTGAAGAGTTAAACAGACTATTTTAAAAATTAAATGAATTATTTTAAAAATTTAGAGTGTTGCAAGATTTTTTTTGCAAATGTATAAATGTGAAAATATATATTCAATTATTCAGCCAATCTTGAAATTAGAAAGTCCTTCCTCAAAACGAGGAATCAGACATTTCAATTTTGTAGCAGTGGGGCAAATGCGCGCCCGACTATCATTTATATTTATATAAATTCATAATAATCATATATTTTTAATATTAAAAAAATAATAAAATAACATCTGTTACACAACATTTCATATCCATCATAACTTTTTCAGACATTGTTCATATACTGAAATTTTGTTAATTTTTTTTTTTATTTTTCAATTACTTGTTGAGCATTATGAGATAAAATTAAGTTTTGTGTCACTCCTGTATTTTTCTCGCCTTGACTATTATATTTATTTTTTAATTTATATACTATTAAAAATAATTTTTTATTAATTAGACTTCAATTAATTAGGGAGTTTGAACTTGCAATCTCATAAATTTAGAGAACATTTTAATAATATTATGGTACATTTAGATAACTAGAATTTGGATATTAAATTTAGATTTAGACCAAATCCCTTATTTGGTAATTAAAATTGAGTAGATTTAAATTTGATTTCACATACCTAATGAAATCTACCAACTCAAAAACTTAATATTTTAAATATTTTTTTTACGGAGTTATTTCGAACCTACTATCTCCATTTTTAACTTAAAACCTCATTTTTTTTTTAATTTAAAATCTAAAATTTCAAATTTATTACACTCTTTAAATAAGGAATTTATAAATTTGTAGATTTCAAATCATAAATTTAAAATATGATATTTAAATTTTAAATTTTAAATTCAAATCTATGCATTCAAACTCATCCTTAAGTTAATCAGCTAAAATTTATTGGTAAAAGTAAGACTTTCAAATATATATATAATAAGAGAAAATTGGTAATAAAAATTTAAATTAAGTTAGTAACATGCGTAAGTGGATTAAATTAGTGTATAGTTTTATTTTTGAACAAGTTAACATTTAATTCATTAGATTGGATATAATTAACTAATTTATCTTTATTTTTTAAAAAATTAATTAATTAGTCTCTTAATTTTAATTCTGTCAAACTATTTAATCATTTCGTCTTTTTTTTATATTTTTTATTAAAAATTTAAAAAGAAAAAAGAAAATAAAATTTTATTCCTAGAATATCCTCATCCCTAACATTAAACATTTGACCTCCATTGCTTCCAATCCCTTACTGTTATTTCAAACCTTAAATTTTTACCTTAGATTTTTTACTTACATTGCCATTACCAAGTAAATTGAACAAAAATAATCAAACTAGTAATTGACAAGTGTCCATTTTCTTCTTTTGCTTTAGATTCAATTATTAAAACTTTATGGGGGAATAATTAATCGATTCAATAATCCATTAATCACAGGATCTTGAACATATAATTCTTACAATTAAATTATGTAACACATATTTGATGAATTTAATAAAATTGATAATCCTTAGGAATAAATTGATTTCTTTATCTTGACCTTTTTTTATTTATTTATTTTTTTTTGCAATGGCTTTCTGATGGCTTATTTTAATAATTATCAGTGTAAACCCTAATGGATAGAGAAAAGACTAATTTATATCTTTTATAATTTAATTCGGTACGTCCATCAAATAACCAAGTGAATGGTCATGATCAATTAGCTATTTAAATATTAACATCATTATTTGGGCTTATGGATATGTAGTTAGTTAGCCAATATTAGGTTATAATCTAACATTCTCCCACTTGACCTAATGATAAGATAACCATAAGATTAAATAGCATAACTTTAAGTACACATAAAATAAATCCTAAAAGTTCAACATAAGTAACTTAATATGATGAAATGACAAATGCGAGTTATGGCGATTGTATATTATTTATCCAGTTTACTTCCTTCCATATATTACAAAATTTGTTACCCACCATACTAAGTCCATAAATAATGATATAAACAAATTCTATCATGGTCTAAGTTATTTCTTACAGACTTTCCTATTAAACATTAAAACATAAATGTGTACACCATTATAAAACAAGAAATCAATAATGCAAAATCAAAAATACATAATTAACCTTAGAGTGTTAGAAACATCATAAATAACTATCCTTCGAGGCTGCAATCAAGACTCATTATATGTACATGTTCTTTAAATGTTTTTTGTTATAAACCCTTAGTCAAAAGATCTGCTATCATCATATTAATACTAATATCCTCAATAGACACTCTTCATTTCCTCTTTGTTTCTAAACTTCCTCTTTAATGGCAAAATATTTTAATTCCATATGTTTGACACTTTTTGAATATTTGTCGTTCTTGGAGAAAAACACTATAGCGGAATTATCATGATAAATTTTCAGCGACTTGATAATGATGTCAACATTCCTAAGTCCTAAAATAAAATTCTGCAACCATAATGCACGAACTATGACTTCAAAACATGCCACAAACTCTACTTTTATACTAGATGAAGCAATGATAGATTGCTTAGCACTCTTCCATGATATTTCTCCATTTGCTAAAAGAAATAGATAACCAAATATGGATTTTCTACTATCAAAACATCTAGCAAAATCTGAATCCGAGTATTCAGTCACTTCTAAATAATCAGACCTTGAATACAGGAGCATGTAGTTCTTTGTTCCTTGCAAGTACCTCAATACTTTCTTTGCAGATTTTCAATGGACAATTTCAGGATTGCTTTGATATTTGCCTAACATTCTGACAACAAAACTAATATCCGATCTTGTACAAGTTTGCAAATACATTATGTTACCCACAACCGAAGCATAAGGAATTGATTCCATCTGCTTTCATCCTACATCATTCTTTGGATATTATATGAGACTAAATTTATCTCCTTTTTGAATAGGAGCAATTCTTACTGAACACTTGTCCATATGAAACCTCTCTAAAATTCTTTCTAAAATAGTCCTAACAATTCTTGTGATCTATCATAAAAAATTTCAATTCCTATCATATAGGACGCCTCTACCATATCTTTCATTTCAAAATATTTAAAGAGAAAATCCTTTTTCTCATGCAATATGCCCAAATTGTTAATAGCAAGTAGAACGTCATCAACATATAGAACTAAGAAAACAAACTTACTCCCACTGATCTTTCTATATATACATCAATCAATAATATTTTCCTAAAAACCAAAAGATGTTATAGTATCATTGATCTTAAGATGTTGTCGAGAAGCTTGTTTAGGTCTATATATTGACTTCTTAAGTTTACACACCATTTGACCTTTTGTTGAGAAACCTTCATATTGGTCCATAAATACTTCCTCTTCAAAATCTCCATTAAAAAAGGCTGTTTTAAAATCCATTTTGTGTAATTCTAAATCATATTGAGCCACCAATGCCATTATAATCCTTAATGAGTATTTCTTTGAAACAGGTGAAAAAGTCTCTTTATAATCGACTCCTCCTTTCTGAGTATAACCCTTGGCAACAAGTATGGCTTGGCTTTATATCATTCAACATTGTTATTTAAGTCACGGTTGGTTTTAAAAACCCATTTATGCCCAACTCGTTTAGAACCTTTAACCAATTCAATAAGATCCCAAACTTTATTGTCTTCTATGGACTTCAATTCATCTTTCATGAAATCAATTTATTTTTTAGACTCAACATATTTTATGGCTTGTGAAAATGGATCTTTACTGATTCCAATATCAACATCTGAATCTTGCAAATAAACCACATAATCATCTAAAATGGTTGACTTTCTTTCTCTTTAAGATCTCCTTAAAGGTAATTCTTGTGATTCATGTACAAAGTTGGTTGTGAGTTAATTCCTTGCGGGTCTGTTTCTTCATTCAAATGTTGTTCAATATCATCTAAATTTTCATTAATTACTGGAACAACATCTAGAGTAATGTGTATTTCCTCATTTAAATGTTGTTCAGTATTATCTAAAGGTTTATTTATTGCTAGAACAATATTTGAACCATCTATGGATGAAGAAAACTTTATAGTTAAAGGAACATCTAATCTCACTTCCTTAATATCCATATTTCGTCGTTCATCACTCCCACTAACTTCACCATTCTCAATGAATCTAGCATTTCCAGTTTTCACAACTCTAGGACTATGGTTTGGACAGTAAAACCTAAATCCTTTAAATTTCTCTGGATAACCTATAAAGTAACCACTAATTGTTCAGGAATCTAATCTCTTTTCATGTGGATTATAGATTCTTGCCTCTATTGGGCAACCCCAAACATGCAAATGTCTTAAGCTAAGTCTCCTTCCAATCCATAATTCAAAAGAAGTTTTTGGAATTGCCTTTCTAGGGACCCTGTTCAATAAATACATAGCAGTTTTGACAGCACACATCCACAAAGATTTAGGTAGTGAGGAGTTACTCATAATACTCTGCCTTTTTGCCACACCATTTTGCTGAGGTGTGCTTGGCATAGTATACTGTGCATATATGACATGTTTTTCAAGGAATTTGTAAATAGACTTGGACATTGTCCTGAATTATCATATTTCCTATAGTATTCACCACCTCTATCAGATCTTATAATTTTCACCTTTTTGTTTAATTGCCTTTCAATCTTAGTTATGTATACCTTAAGGGCATCCACTACTTGAGTTTTTCCTTAAGCAAATAAACATAACCATATCATGAAAAGTCATTAATAAATGTGATTAAATATTTTTCTCTACCAAAAGGTGGAGTATCAAAAGGCCCACAAATGTCAGTGTGTATAATCTTAAGAAACTGAGTGCTTCTTGTGGCTCATTTCTTATTATGCTTAGTTTGCTTTCCCTTAATTTAGTCCACACATAATCTAGATTCGAAAGAATCTCTTTCTTTACCAATCTTTCTAACTTTTCTTTGAATATATGACCCAAACGTTTATGCTATAAGTAAGCTGATTTTTCATTCAATGCACTACGCTTAATTCCAACAATATTATGAACAATAAGCAAAGACTTAGCAAATTTATTATCGAATTTATTATCGAGTTTCAATTTATATAAACCATCAGTAAGAACAGTAAAACTAATACATAAGTTATTCTTAAATAAATTAAAACAATCATGTCCAAAATCTCTTTTAAACCTAATAATAAGTTGCTAGATATTGAAGTTATATAAAGAGTTTCCAAAAGATTTAGTTGATGACCAAAACTCATAATTAAGCAATAAGTCCCTATGCCTTTAATTGGAGCCTTTATATGATTTCCCATAAAGAGAAAATTCTCACTTGGGTTTATGGTTTGGATTGTAAGGAATCCCTGCATCATATTGGAAACATAAGTAATAGCACTAGTATCAAGCCACTAAGAATTCAGAGAAACTTCAGATAAGTTTGATTCAAAACATACAGAAACATAATATTTATCTTTCTTTTTGAACCAAGCTTTCCATTTCAGGCAATCTTTCTGCCAATGTCCAACTTTCTTATAGAATTTGCACTTATCTGCCTTTTGTTCCTTTGGTTCACCTGTGCAACATTACCAAATGATTTCTTTTTCTTAAACTTGTTGGCTTTCACTTTCAGTCCTTATTAGCTTCTTGATGCACCAAGTTGATGGATTGACTTCCTTGTTTCTTCAATCTGGCTTCCTCTTGAGTAAGCTTACTGGACAATTCATTAATGTCTTACTTTTCCTTCATAATGTTATAGTTAATTTGAAAAGGTCCATACCAAAGAGATAGTGAGATCAAGATGAACTATACCATAAAAGAGCCATCCACTGTCATTCCTAATGTCTTTAACCTTGTTGCAATGTTAGTAATCTCAAAAATGTTTTCCTGCATATTCCGTAACCCAATAACCTCATGATCATGAGTTTTGCCATTAGGGTACTAGCAAGTGAATTGTTTGCATAAAGAAAACATTCTTTCACAAATTTTAAGTGTTGTCTTGCGCTTTCAGTTTGTGAAATAGTTATCTTAATGTTATTGGCAATAATTATTCGCATAAACATAAGATTCAATCTATTAAAACGTTCACATGCCTTATCATATAGATTGTCTTCCTCACTATTCATATCCGTAAGAGCAAGAGGTTGATCCTCTAATAGCACCAAGTCAAGTTCCAAAATAACTAAGTGAAAATTGACTTGTTCACTCTATTCAGAGAAATTCAAACCATTGAAAATAGTAACGAATGAAGCTTGCGAATGAAGATAAATAACTACTATAAAAACATATACATAAATGCTCACATTATATACAATTTTATTTATGGATTCAAAATAAACAAACAATTAAAAGAATACTATAGTTCTCTTTGGGTGGATACTATAATACAATATCATAATTTAAATGCTAATGATAATCAATTGTGAGTAAGTGAATATTTCCAATCAAACACATATATCATCTTTGGACATACAAATATATTTGACCAAAGATATTAATTCACTCTAATTATATTTAATATTTCATAAATAAATAAACTCACTTTTGGGTGAATTAGAAATTTATGAAATATTAAATAAATATCAATTTATCATTAACTTTATTCACGAGCATTTTATTAAACATTATGGATAATTAATTTTTCATTTATTTATCATCATAATTTGACCACTTTAGTGATTAACAAACAATAAATATAAAATTCATACATAAAATAATTACCTTATTTTAATGATATGCATTTATAAAATAATAATGCAGAAACTTGATAAATGCAATCAAATAAAATTTCATTATTTTTTATATATACGCACAAGCCTAATATGCATATTAATCAAATTTCTAATATTCTCTATCATGTATATAATAATTCCATATATATATTATTAAAATATATATATTTACAAAATTATAACATTTATGATATCCATCCATCAACCTTCATAGATTATGGTCTAGGATAAACATATATTATCTACACATTCACCAAAGCCAATATTTTTAATAAGACTTGATTAGGATAGCTAAAACATGCATCAGATCTTAATTCTTAGTACGAATACCTATACTGGAAAGGTATTATTAATATTGTTCGTTTAATATTAATATCATTAATATATTATTATTAAACATACATCAGACTTGATCAAGTCTTATTACTCAATTCATGGCAATATTAGTATTATTTAATAATCAGTTCATGTACACAACAGAACAAGGTAATATATATTCCCACATGATATATATTAATATCATTCAATATAATATTCTAAATTTATGATGGCTTGATAAACATATGTATTAACATACAAATTAATTCTGGGCAAAAAAAAAAAAAAACGTACATATTAATTATTTAAAATAAAATTTTGAACTATCTTGATGAATAAGACACAGCACGTAATATTGCATCGCCGGGAATGTACATAAACTATTTCTTATAGCCAAATCAAAACATCAAATTACGATTTTAAAATAATAAAATAATTTGGATAAAATTCAAGAGAAAGAAATAATAAAAATACTTTATGAATATAAATGTAGAAATTATATGTCCAAAAACCATACTCAAATACCATATTTTAAAACTTTACGGGAAATAATTAATCAATCCAATAATTCATTAATCACAGGATCTTGAATATATAATTCTCACAATTAAATTATATAACACATACCTGATGAATTTGATGAAATCGACATATTGCAATCTTTAGGATTAAATTGATTTCTCTCTCTTAATCTTTTTTTTTTTTATTTATTTACAACGGCTTTCTGATGGCTTGTTCTAATAATTGTCAGCATAAACCCTAATGGATAGAAAAAGAAACAATTTATATCTTTTGTAATTTAATCTTGTACGTCCATCAAATAATCGGATAAACGGTTAGGATTAATTAACTATTTAATTATTAAAATTATTATTTCGACTAATGGATATATAGTTAATTAATCCAATATTAGGCCATAATCTAATATCCATGCTATGTGTTAACATAATGTTAGGTTCCTAATTAAGGCTTGATCTTAGGTTTCTAATTAGACTTGTTAATACATTTATATATATTTTAGGATCATATTTAGGTTTGATTATGGATTCCTAATTATGCTATTATTTTCTTTTTTCTTTCACACTTTTGTGTATATAAATAGGTATTATTTCATTGTGTAATGAGATACAGAAATACAATTCCTTTTCTTCTAACATGGTCCTTCTGAGATTTTTTTTTCCTTTCCTATTTTCTGGATTATTATTTTTTTTGGTCTGCCATTCTCCCTGTGTTCTTCCTATTTTCTGCTCCTTTTTTCATTTCCTAAAGGTTTTTGGCCTCCTAAATCCATTTTTGCCCTCTGTTTTTTCAAATTTTATCTCTATCTTTGCTTTTCAGCTCATTCCTCTTTAAATGGAGAAATTGGATATTGCAAAACCAATTGTAACAATTTTGAATGGAATCAACTACAATCTTTGGGTTCAAGGAATGAAGAGTTTTTTTATTGGTCGCAAACTTTGGCGTATTGTTACTGGAGATGTCACTAAGACAACTAAAGATCCAGAAGAAACTGATGCTAAATTTATTGATCTTCTTGAATATTGGGACAATAAGAATCATCAGATTATCACTTGGTTCCGCAATACTTTTGTTCCATCTATCTATATTCAATTCGCTGACTTTGATACTGCCAAAGAAATCTGGGATTTTTTGGTCAGTCGATATCAAACCACTGGACTTGCTCACTATTTTCAGCTATGGACTACCCTTCACAATCTCAAATAAGAACCCGATCAATCTATGAATGATTTTCTTGCTCAGGTGCAACTAATTTGGAATCAAATCTCTTAGGCCAAAATCAGTGAAGATCATCTTCATCTCATTCAAGTCCTTATGGCTCTTTGACCTGAATATAAAGCTGTCTGTGCTTCCTTACTCCATCGCAATCCTCTTCCTACTTTGGATATGGCTATACGAGAGCTTATCTTTGATGAAACTCATCTCTATCTTGATAAGGCTTCAAGTTCTAAACTTGTTTTTGCAACTACTTGACCTCTACATCAGAAATCTAGCAACCAAATTTGTAAGAATTGTAATCAATTTGGTTATAATTTTGCTAACTGTCCTACTATAGAAAGCAGATATTATCATGGTTTTGGTCATATTCTTGAGCATTGTCCAATTCGGCCTCCACGACCAAAAGGAGCTTATTCTAAGTCCAAGAACTTCTCAAAGCCTAGATCACCTTCTGTCACTACTGCTACCACTGAAGGCCCTATTGCCATCACTATGAGTGATCTTAAGGCTCTCTTCAAACAGGTTATCTTTTTCAATTCCCCTGCCGCCATGTCTGTCACCTCGGATAACTCTCATTGGCTTTTTAACTCTATATGTTGTAACCATATGACTACCAATAGTAATCTCTTATCCTCCATACAACCTGTTTCTTCCTTGCCACCAATTCACACTGCAAATGGAACAAAAATGAACATCACCCACACTGGTCATACATCTACCCCCAAACTCAGTCTTCTTAATACCTACTATATTTCTAACTTGGCACTTAGCCTTATCTCTATTGGTCAATTATGTGAAATCAGACTAAATGTTATTTTTTCTCCTTATGGTTGTTAGGTACAGAATCCACAAATGGGATAGATTTTTGGGACAGGTCGTAAGGTGGGGAGATTATTTGAGCTTCTATCTCTTCATCTTCCTCAGAATCATCAACCTGCTTTGTCTTTTAATACTATTAATTCTATTTTGATGAGTCCCTTTCAATTAATTCATTCTGACATTTGGGGGCCTTCCTTTATTTCTTTAGTGAATGGATTCCGTTATTTTGTATTATTTATTGATGATTACTCTAGATTTACTTGGATATATTTCTTAAAAAATCATTTTGAATTACCACAAATTTATATTACCTTTGCCAATATGATTATTGTACCATTAAAATTCTTCGTACAAACAATGCTATGGAATATCAGGACTCTTCCTTGTAGCATTTTCTTCATCAATAGGGCACAGTTATGCAACGTTCTTATCCTCACACCTCTCAATAAAATAGTCGTGCTAAACACAAACATCGTCATATCTTAGACTCTGTTCGTGCTTTTCTCCTTTCTGTATCATGTCCAAAAAAAATTTGGGGAGAAGCAGCTCTTATTGTTGTCTATACAATTAATCGAGTTCCTACCTTAGTACTTCACAACTTATCCCATTTTGAAAAATTGTTTGGCAAAACTCCTGACTATTCACTTCTTAAACCTTTTGGCTATGCTTATTTTGTCTTATTACAACCTCATGAACGTACCAATTGGAACCTCATGCTAGTTTATGCTATTTTCTTGGTTATGGGGTAGAATACAAAAGACACCGTTGTTAGGACCCTATTCTAATAAACTACACATCTCTCGTCATGTTACCTTTTGGGAAAATACCATGTTCTCCTCTCTCTCTCAGTTTCATCACTTTGTCAATACTGACTCTCTGTTTTTTACTAATTCTTCTATTGAGTTATTTCCTAGTTCTGATGCAAGTGATTATGATGCACTCAATACTGGCTCTGCCCTACCTACTCCTCTTGAACCTGCTCCAACAATCGATCTTGCACTTGCACCTGCCCTCACTCATGATAATACTCTTCATCATTCTACCCAGGTAAGAGAAACTCCACAGTATCTTAATGACTTTCACTGCTATTCTGCTATTGCAAAAATTCATGAGCCTCACTCTTATCGTGAGGCAAGTACTGACCCTCTTTGGCAGCAAGCTATGACTGAAAAACTTCAGGCTTTAGAGAAAACTCATACTTGGGATTTAGTATATCTTCCTCCAAATAAAACTCCTATTGGTTGCAAATGAATCTATAAAATCAAAATTCATTCTGATGGATCTGTTGAACGGTACAAGGCTCACTTAGTAGCAAAAGGCTACACTCAAGAATATGGTATAGGCTATGAAGAAACCTTTGCTCCAGTGGCTCGTTTAACATCTGTTTGTAGTCTTTTTAGCCATTGCTATAGTCCATAAATGGCAACTTTTTTAAATGGATGTCAAAAATGCCTTTCTCCATGATGATTTATCAGAAGAAGTTTATATACATCCTCCTCTTGGTTATCATTTCCCTCACAAAGTTTGTAAGCTTTGACGAGCTCTATATGGATTAAAACAAGCTCCCATGGCCTGGTTTGCCAAATTTAGTTTCACTCTTACTCAATTTGGTTTTGTTTCCAATTCATGATTCTACATTGTTCATTCGTCGAACTGACCATGGTATTGTCATTCTATTACTTTATATTGATGATATGATCATAACAGGCAATGATGCATCTGGTATTTTAGAATTACAACATTATCTCAATCAACATTTTGAAATGAAGGATCTAGGGTCACTCAGCTATTTTCTGGATCTTGAAGTCTCTCATACTCCTGATGGCTATTACCTCTCTCAAGCCAAGTACGCATCTGACCTTCTTTCTTGAGCTGGCATTACTGACAATAAAATTGTTTCCACCCCTTTAAAACTCAATTGTAAACTTACACCTCTGGACGGTATTCCTCTTGATGATCCTACTTTATATCGCCACCTTGTTGGAAGTCTTGTTTTTCTCACTGTTACCAAACCTAATATCTCTTATGTTGTTCATCTGGTTAGTCAGTTCATGTCTGCTCCTCGCTCATCTCATTTTTCTGCTATACTTCGGATCCTTCATTATATCAAAAGAACTATTTTTCATGGTTTACATTTTTCTGCTACCTCATCTTTGGTGTTATCAGGCTATTCTGTTGCAGAATAGGCTGGTAATCCAACTGACCGTCATTCTACCACTAGTTATTACTTCTTTTTGGGTGATTCTCTTATCTCTTGGCGAAGTAAAAAAGCAAACTGTGGTTGCTCGCTCCAGCACATAATCTGAATATCGTGCTCTTGCTGATACCACATCTGAGTTACTTTGGTTACGATAGTTATTAGCTTATATAGGTGTCACACATCCTTCTGCCATTGTACTTCATTGTGATAATTGAAGTGCTATCCAAATCTCTCATAATGATGTTTTCCATGAACGCACCAAACATATTGAAATCGATTGTCATTTTGTCCACCATCATATTACTCAAAGCACTATACGTTTGCTTCCTATCTCCTCTGACAGTCAAGCAACTGATATCTTTACTAAGTCTTATCTTCCCGCACGCTTCCAATATTTATTAAGCAAATTCAAGCTGACTTCCACTATACCACCTTGAGTTTGAGGGGGGTTGTTAACATAATATTAGGTTCCTAATTAAGACTTAATCTTAAGTTCCTAATTAGACTTATTAATATATTTGTATATATTTTAGGATCCTATTTAGGCTTGATTATCGATTCCTAATTAGGTATTAATTTTTTTTTTTTTACACTTTTGTATATATAAATAGGCGTTATTTTATTATATAATGAGATACAAAAATACAATTCCTTTTCTTCTAACACTATGAAACTTTCAACTCAACAAATTTCCATGGTTGTAGTATTAATGATGGATTTTGATAAATAAAATGTAGTCAATTACAATATAATGATATCTTACACATCTACTTACTAATGTATCTGTTTCTTTCCAATTCGATATATTAACTTAGTTAAAAACAGCTCAAATTTTCAAAAAAAAAAAAAAAAAAAAGCCTTGATAATTTGAAAGTAGACCAAGAAATCAAAGATATTTATCACAGCCCTTTTGTATCACTTAATGATTGTGTTAATAATACAATTGGAGTGGACCTGGCATACCGCCACTCTAAAAGCACCAATTGATTAGCAGTAATCTGTGCAATATCCAAGTTCTTACGGCCTTCTTAGCAAGCCCTGTATGTTTCAATGATGAAAGAGGATCTCGGCATTGATGGAAGAGAATGACTCTCGATTTCTCATTGCTTTTGCTTTTGATTTTTTTTATTTAATTAAAATTAAAAATATTATAAATTCTAGGAAAAATGAGGATAGATTTTAGTTTTTGATTTGATGAACTATAAATTTGATGAATTTTAGTTTTTATGAATTTTTTGTTTTTAGTATTGGTAGAGATGATAATATAAAACTAAAATGAGGATTATTTTAGTCTTTTCATATGTAATTAATTGTGAAATTGGACGAAATGAATAAAGTGTTGATATAACTAAAATTGAGAGATTAATTAATTAGTTTTTCAAAAAATAAAAATAAATTAGTTAATTAAGTTAAATTTTATAGACTAAATAGTAATTTATCATTTATTTCTTAAACATTAAATATATAAGTTAAGTGAGCCGTTTTAAGAGTGAGCTCCATGATTGAACTTTTATCAATATTAATTTTTCTCCTGAGGTATAAAAAAAAAAAAAAAAAAAAAAAAAGGGGTATAGGAACTCAAAACAAAAAGGATAGGAGTGGGCATTATAGTGAGAATATTCACAAATATCATGAAAATTATTAGAATGTTAAAAGTTATTATGTAGCTCAATGGCTAATTATTTTACTTTGACCCATTTGCCTTTCTTGTAAATAAAAATAAAACTAAACTAAGTTATCTGTAATGGATAAATTTATTTTACATTAAAAGTCCAATAAATTCAAATTAAATTAACCGATTTTAAATTTCGAAATTAACAAAAGCGATCAAATCCAAATTATTATGTTGATAAAAATTGTACGTGGGGCAGACTTAGATAACTAGATTTAGAAAAAACATATTGTACTGGGATAGTGATAGGGCTGCACACGGTTTGATTATAGTATAAAATTAAATTTTGCGATATAATTTGGTATAATTTTTGTTTTAAATTTTAATTTTTTTTACTATACAATACTAAAATAAGTTGGCATTTCTACAATATAGTACTAAATAGTTCGACATTTCAATCCGTTCAATATTTATGAGTACTCTGTTCAGCTCTAGATATAAGATTTAAATTTTAATGAGTTTTATTAAAACTTATATATATATATATATTAAAATTCAGTTTGGTACTAATACTTTTGATTCAGTTCAATTCAATATAATTCTCGATTTAAATATGAGTTACAAACAAATACTATACTAAATTAAAATTTTTGCTATAATTCAATATGATTCTCACCCTAAATCTAAAATTTCTTAAGTATAATAATAAAATAGTTCAATATTTCAATTTGGTATGATATTCTCGAACACTGTGCTTAGCACTACAGTGGAAATTGGGTGTAAGTATCCTTATCCCCATACAACACTAGTTCTTGTTGATTAAATGCATAAGTGTTATAAGTTTGTGAGGTAATAATCATTAAATATTGATAAATTATGGAAATTATGTTTAAAAAAAGGTTACAAATTTTAATAGATAAATTTATCTTGAATTTTATAATTTTATTTTTTAATTATACTCTAATTTATAAATTTTATTGTAATTCTACCCTAAAGTTAAAATAATAATAATAATAATAATAATAATAATAATAATTGATTTTTAAACTCTTTTTGAAATAAATTTAAATTTCATTAATTATCGGTGGCTGAATACAAATTCAATAAAAAGGGATCTAACATAAATTTAACTACTCTAATAAGAGCAAACTAATTCATAAATTGCAAATGTTCAATTCAACAAAACATCCAATTATTATATAATTAGTTTTAAAATACTGGAACTGTGATAATGAAACAATATGACAAACTATTGTCTTCTTGGCAACCATTTGAAACGCAATAGTGCATAGACCTATGATCAGATTCACAAAAAAAAATTCCAACAACAGAAAACATAACAAAACTTTCAACAATTAAAGATAAAATAACATAAAATAAAATAAAATACAATCTAACATAAAATAATAAAATGAAAAGTATCACCCTAAAAGCAGTAAGCACAAACCTATGCATAATTATATGATAAAAATAGAGATAGAGAGACGATGGCGAAAGTAAGGAGACAGAAAACGAGATTGAGTAGAATAAACATTGAACAATGATAGAGAATGACATGTAGATAGAAGACGAATGAGTGGAATTAGTAATGGATGTGACAATAATAACAATGATGATACTATACATATCAAATACAACAGAAGATATTGGAATCATCACCAATTAAAATAGAAGATTAGTAATGGTTTAAGAAATAAACCTTAAAGGAGAACTAGAAAGAAAATGAGAAGGAGAAACAACTAGGATTTTTAAGTTCATTTATTGATATTTAAACTTAATAAGAATTAATTAGATTATTTAACTTTGTAAATTTAATCAACTGCTAATAAAAATTAATGACTCCATTAATCAAATTTATAAAGTCAAAATTTTAATTAATTTCAATCAAATTTAAAAGCATTAATTAGATAATATGATATGATAAGTTTAAAAGTGAATTTGGCTTTTTGCCTTTTAATTAATACTAATTTTTTTTTTACAATTATGATTTAAGGTAGAACTATAACTAAATGGCCATTTGTAATAAATAAATTCTATAAAATTTTGTGAAATTTATTTTGAATTCCACATTTTTAAAAGTTGTGTATTTGAAACATTAAAAAAATATGAATTTTAATTCTGTGAATTTAATTTTATGGAATTGAATATAGCTAAATCAAATTCCATTAAAATATATGAAATTTCTAAATGAATTTCACAAAAGTAACCAAATAATATTAAAGAAAAAAATAATATTTTTCTTTATTTTTTATTCATCCTATTTCTCTTTCTTTTTTCCTCTCACTTTCTCTCTCCTCTCTCTCTCTCTCTCTCTCTTTCTCCTCCTCTCCTTTTGTATTTCTGATCTCTTCCTCTCTCTTTTTACTACAGACCTACTCTATCATTTTACTACTCTCTCTCTCTCTCTCTCTCTTTGTTTTCTTATTTATTTTTCTTCCAACTATTTTTATTGTTTTTATAAATTACTTATTAATTTGTAATATAACAATTTTTTAGTTGTTTTATTTTTGTAACTATATTTATTATATTAAGGACATTTTAGGAAATAAAAAAATAACTCAATTATATATTTGTTCGAAACATAATAAATTCCATATTTTTAAAATTGTATCTTTTCAAATATGGTAATTCATTTGAAAATGAATTATATTTGGAATTCATTTCAAATGAATTTTATATTTGTAATTCGTTTGTTCAAACGGGCTGTAAAATTTTCAAAATATATTAGAATTGACAATATATATATATATATATATATATATATATATATATATATATATATATATATATATATATATATATATATATATATATATATAGAAGTGTACAAAATTTAGGATAAATTTACTTTATTAAACTTTTATTTATAATAGTCAAATCTAAAATCTCAATTTGAAAAAAAAATACCGAATTTAATAAAAGTTATTATTAAATGTCTTTTCACTTTTATAGAAATTTTAAAAGCATTATTAAATACTTCATGACTTTTAAAATTTATAAAAATCTTTAATTCTCCTAATACAATACATCCATCTAAATTCAGACTTATCTCATAACAACTCTACTTTCATGAAGAGTTTAAAAAGCCAAATCCCTAACTATTTCTTAACATATCAATAAAGGAATGAAATACTCACAATTATATAACAACATAAGTTATTTAAATGATAAGAATTGAGAAAAACCTAAAAGAAAGAGAAATCACCATTTAAAACCAAGCATCATTCTTGTTAAGTTTTTTTTTTTCTTTGAAGAAATGAAATAATATTAAGATGAAGCTGAACTCATTATATCAGCTTGGAGAAGAGCCCTAACAAACATAGAAAGCTCATCCTAAATAGTTGGACTCTGCCAAAGCATTAGCTACCTTATTAGCTTGTCTTTTAACAAAATATATAGAGGCATTTGTGATCAACCCTATTATATCCTTACACATTGATATAATTGAACCAAACTCTAAAATATCTACCAAATGTAAATTATTAAAAGCTTCAGTCAATAATTTTGCATCAGCTCAAAGATCACATATTGCAGCTGTTAACTCTTTACCCATGAAAGAGCCTCCTCAAGACACAAAGCTTATGCCATTTTTGCTTGGAGATTACCTACCATGGTTTTGGCGAAACATCGCAGCATATTTTCCTCTATTATCATGTAGAAGAAAGCCAAATCCAATCAACGAGTCCTTATGGAAAACAACTGTCATAATTGCATTTCAACTTACCAAGTTGAGGAGGAACCCATTGTGCAACAAAAAGTTGAGCACTAACCTTTCTTTTCTTGAGCCTTACACTAACCATCATACATGCCATGCAAAGCCATACCACTTGGTATAGAGCAATGAAATCTTGAAGCCAAAGCCAATTATTCCTTTACCTCCAAATAGCCTATAGAGCCATAGAGAACCTTGCAACATTAGTTGAAGTAAAATTAACCATAAGAAAAGCAAATCATTCAGCCATTGATGATGTAATGGGATTAACCACTCCTAAACCCACTGAATCCCAAAAATCAGAAGCAAAAGAGCAATCAATAACTAAATGCAATACGTTTTCCCTGAATTCACCACAAAAAAAAATACTTATTCTCCATCGAAATTCCTCTAAGAAAAAGTTTCTCCCTAGTTGGCAATGAATTACTATATAATCACCAAAGAAACACTCTAACTTTTGGTGGTACATTAATCTCCCACAACACACACTAGCTAAACACATTTTGCTTATCCTCAATGCCATCAGTCAACTCTATAATCCTTCCATAACTTGACCTAACCTTATAAAAACCACACTTGTCAAAATGCCATATTATGCATTTAGGAGAATTACCTAAACTTGCTAGCTAAACTAAAATTGCTGCAACATCATTTGGTAGAAATAAATTGTGAAGAAGTTCTACATCCCATTCATGAGACCCAGGGATCCATAAATCACAAACCCTCAAATCATCCACCCCATCGATTAAAGGAGAAGAAACTGGAAAGCTAGGAACCACCTTAAACCATAAATCATGCCGAACCTAAATAGTGACATCATCTCCCATGTTTCACTAATAACCTAAAATCAATATCGCTCTAGCCTTCTAAATGCCATGCCATACAACACTAGGATTGGATCCTAATTGAGCTGTAAACAAGTCCCCTCTATGGAAAAATTTTACTTTGAGAAACTCACCAGCAAGAGCACTAGGGTGAGTAATAAAATTCTAAGCTTTTTTCCCTAATAGTCCCAAATTAAACACTCTAAGGTCCCTAAAACCTAAACCTCCTTTTTCCTTATGTCTACATAATAGTTCCCACCGAGTCCAATTGATTTGAGCTCCAACATTCTATTTTGATCCCCATCAAAAGGAGTTCATCATACATTGTAGCTCCTCACATAATGATTTTGGAATAAAAAATATACTCATATGATAGCTAGGGATAGTTTGAGCTGTAGACTTAAATAAAATTTCTCCACCTGCTTAAGACAACTATTTACCTTGCCACCCATATAGCCTTTGCCATATTCTCTCTCACAAAAAGGCAAAACAACTTTTTTATCACACCTAATAAGAGAAGGCAATCCCAAATAACGCCCAGTATTTAATGGATTAGGCACCTGTAAAAAATATGAAATCTCTTGCTGAAGAGTAGGAGATACATTAGAAATAAAGAAAATTCCAAACTTCTGAAAATTAATTGACGGTCTCAAATGACTTTCATGAAGCTAAAAAATCCCCTTTATCATAACACATTTTGCCATATTAGCTTTAAAAAGAAAAAATTATCATCCGCAAATGATAAATGACTTATAGTTGGTGCTTACCTACTAATTTTACATCCTGTTAGTTTATATCACGACTTTGCTTGTTTTAATAAAGCAGATAACTATTCTACACATAGGATAAGTAAATAGGGAGAAAAAGGATCCCTTTGCCTCAAACCTCTCTCAAGAGTAACCAAACTCATTTCCTCCCCATTGACTGCTATAGAATACTGAGCCAATTACACTCACATCATAATCCATAAAATCCACTGAGCACTGAAACCCATTCGCTCCATCATTACTTGCAAATAACCTAGCTAATCCTATTATAAGCCTTACTTATATCAATTTTTAAGGCTACCTCTCTTGAATTCCCCCGAATCTTCCTCTTCATATAACGAATTAACTCAAATGCGATATTAACATTATCTATGATGGATGTTCCAAGAACAAACGCCAACTGGGCCTTGGAAATAACTGTAGGCAATAAGACCTTCAACCGATTTGCCAACACCTTAGTAATTATTTTATAAAGCACACAACATAAAGAGATCAGTTTTAGTCTTTCATAGATTGAGGATTTTCAGTTTTAAAAATACACACTATAATTGTTTAATGCAAATCTATAAGAAGCTCACCTTCAATTGATCCAATGCACATAAGATTGAAAAACTTCATTCCCAATAATAAGCCAAAACTATTAAAAATTTTTTGGATTAAATCCATCAAGTCCTAGGCTCTTATCCAGATGCATCTGGAATACTGCCCTCCTAAACTCATTAAGAGAAAAGGAAGCCAATAATAAAACATTATCTGCATTTGATATATGTGGAATAATATAACTCATGTCCAAACTAGCTACAAGGCATTGCATGGAGAACAAATTATTAAAATATGAAATTGCAACATAAAAAATCCCATCTCTAACATCAACCTAAGACCCATCCTCCTTTTGCAATCGCACAACCCAATTCCTCCTATTTCTAGTTGATGTCATAGCATGAAAAAATCTAGTATTCATATCACCTCCTCCAACAAAAAACGCTTAGCTCTCCACCTCCAAAAGGCCTCCTTAGCTATCAGGATATCAGCTAACTCTCCATGCAACTTTACCACCTTCGCAAGGGACTCTGTATCAATATTAGCCAAGAACCAGCTATATCTTCCCAACATTTTTTTATTCAAACCACGTAGAAAACACCCTACTTCATTGCATAATTCCACGAGCAACATAAAATAATTTACTAGGCAGAGAATCTATTATAGGAGAGCCCCAACATTGCTATAGTCCCCCTCCCTCTCTTTGGACCATAACTCTCCAAACTAATATCCTAAAGAGCACACTCATCATTACCTCTCTAAAACCTCTAAATAACCATTCTGGATAAGCTTCACCTCCATGCTTATCCTACACTCCTAATAAGTCATTAAAATCCCCTAAGATACACCATAGTATGGTTGAGACACCATGTAGATGACGAATAAGCTACCATGAGTCTCGCCTGCTTGCCCAATCAAGATATCCATAAAAAAAAAAAATTGTACACCACCAAAGACCCATAGCATCCGAAGACATCTCTATATCAATATAGTTTTGAGAAAACCCAGTCAATGAACATTGATGATTTTTGTCTCACAGAAATGCCAAACCCCTTCCTCTACCCTCTCTATCTACACAAAAAATCCACCAAACCCAATTTTATTTTTAATCTCTACTATTTTATTCTCATGAACTAAAGTTTTCATAAAAAAAAATAAATAAATAAACTGTCTTATAAGACTTTACAAGCTCACACAAAGCATGCACTACATGTGCGTTGCCAATCCCATGAGGGTTCTAATTAAGGCCTATCATAGCTCTCAGCTGATCGACTTATCGGGTTTAGCTGCTATAATAGTAATAATAAAGGAATCTCCATCTTGTTTGGACCCTAACCCACCATCCATACTCTCTTCAGTTTCCATGCAATCACTACTCAAACTGTCCTCCACTATACCTACTCTTCTTTTTTTGTGAGCTTCAACCAACTCCAACTCGTTGTTCTCCATATCACTCGACACAACGTCCCCATCCCCCTGTTGTTTTAAACTAGTAGCATCCACCTTCCTCTCCTCATGCAGATACCTATCACCACCAAAACTAGACCCTTTCCTCAATGAAACTCTTAGCCAAGGTCCCCATTCCTTTTTTAATTGTGAGGAATCTATAGTAAGCAGTTTCACACAATACTTCTCAGTATGCCCCAATATACCACACAAGAAACAAAAAGAATGTAATCTTTCATATTGGAATTAGATGACATACTACCATCTTAATTTTCTTCCACCATTCCAGAGGTTTGCCAACATCCATTCTGACCTGAATCCTCATATAATTTCACCAAATCCCAATGCTATTATTTGAATCAGACTCTACAAATTCTCCAATTGTTCGCCAACTGAATGTAACATACACCCCACTAGCAAATCATAAACATGAACCCAAAACAATTCATAAGTTAAAGTAACCGCCTTTGGAACCTCTCCAAGTTTAAGATGATGAAGCACTACAGTATGATTATCAAACGCCCAATGACCTTCATCCAAACACCCTTCATAGATTGACAATGTGAAAAAATTGAAATATAAACAACTGAGACTGGATTTCCTTAATGCAAACACCCTTACTCAGCCTCCAAAGACTAGCCATGCGATCTTTCATAGCATTGACATTAATGTTATGGTCAAATAAAAATCTCCCAAGTATAGCTCATCATAGACTTTGTTCCCTTTAGCAAGCACGGGTGGTTGAATAAAAAATAGTTCCTTTCCTCTCCCTTCTCCTCTGTGAAAGATAATATTATAAAAGCCTCCTTCATATCTTAGCACAAGAGTATTGAAATAAAGGACCTATGAAAAATACTAGTTCAAAGCCATAAGACCGATTTCGTAAACCACAAGAACATAAGCCACTAAAAAACCCTAATCTCTTACAGAGAAGAGATGTACTCCACTCTCACTGAGGAGAATTTTAAGTAGTTTTAGATTACCATTCTTTTAAGTTACTATCAACAATGTTATTAATTTCTTGTGAGACTATTATATATATAAAATATTGATTTTCTTTATGGTCAACCTGTATAAAGTACATGCATTTAGAAAACATTTATTCACCTGATATATGATTCGATTTCTTTATTATTAATTGAAGTATAGAAATCATTAACTTATCAGAATAGCCCTTTAATTTAAAACTAATTATCAATCAAAATCAATTTCTCAAAGTACCAACATCTCAAAAAACAAAAAAATCTTAAATGACCAAATTATATATTATAATAATTTTATTGTGGGAATATCATATCATTTTATAATATTAATTTTTTTTAGATTATTATAGTTTAAGAATATAATTTATGATATTGGATGCTTATTTTATAGTACAAGGGACTAAATTTGGAAATTTATGAATTTTCTCATTTTTTAAATTCTGAATGTACTAAAAAAATTATAATATATACAAAGCATTAAAAAAGTAAAAATATTATAATAAGTTTATAATAGGCAAGTCTTTACAGGAATTACACAACTTGGGTTTAAATGTCCACTTTTAAAAATTATTGAAACTAAGTTGCAAATTATTTTGGGGACTGAAATTCCAAAAATTAAAAATATAATTTTAAAAATTAAACAAAATAAACTATATAAAATAAATAAAAAAAAATACACCGAAATATTATGTGATTTTATACTTACTTTAAATAAAATTTCTACTACAATAAGCTTTTATTATTAATGATATATGGTATATAATCTGTGACCGTTGCCTACTTGTTCTCTATTATCTTGTTAACAGCCCTCTCTCACTCTCTTTCATTTGATTTTAAAAAATCTTACTTCTCTCTCTTCTCTATTATATATGATCACCCCTTCTCCTTCTGCTCCGGTGATCCCAGAATCCAATGCCACTGCCGACGCAATTCGGCTCGTGGAGAATCCTCCGTCAGTACTCCCAAAACCTCCGGACGACGAGAGCCAAAAAATGACCCATGACGCGAACAAGAGAAAAAAGAAGATTAAAGCTTGTGACAGTGAAGGCGTTTCTTTGATGTCCTCGTCATCTTCTTCTCCTTCTATAACTCTCCCTTCTACGCAGAGGAGTACGCGTACGGCTTATAAACGTAGAAACCCTAAGGTGCTGTTCGCTCCAGGTCGGCGTCGTGGCCGTCTCGGAGATAGTGATATGGAGACCGCTGCTCTTCCTCTGGGAATGTCGTTTGCTGCTGTTGTAGCCCAGGTTCGTAAAAGTTTCAGTTTTTGGAATAATATTCACAGATTATGTTGGGATTTTAAAGTTCTTTGTTGTGTTATTTTTGGGTAAATTTTGGATTTTTATGTTTCTCTGCCCGAGTATTTTGTGGTTTCTTTTTGCTTGAGGATAAACTATTTGGGTTTTGTATTTTTTATATTAACTGTTCAAAATTGTTGAAATTGCTTCTTAGTAATTATCTGTTATCTGTTTCTTTGCGGGAAAAGTTTTGGTTTTTGGGGTTGTTGATGATTCTTCCTTCTGTATATAAATTTAATTGATGTGTTGAAAAATTGGGATGGTTGTGCAGATATTTTCATATGTCTCAATGCTACTGAATGTTGGGCTCATTTTGTGATATTTAAATTTTCTTGATGTTTGTATGGTAGTTCAAATGGAGCTGCAAATTCAGGGATAGGCTACAAAACTTGGTAACTGGTTCTAGATGAGCTATTGCGTAGGTATCACCACAAATGATGTATTGTGAGTAAATGGTCCTGAAGCCTTTGAAAGTGAGGTGCAATTTATGCATTCATGTGTAGTTTCTTAAAAAAAATTTATGCATTCAAGTTTAGTTTACGTTCTGCTTAATGTGGAAATTTTGCTTCATGTTCTCATTAAATAATATATATATTTGCCCGCTTTTTCTTCTAAAATCACATAGAGGCAGCCACATATGGAACTTCTTGAGCTAAATATTCTTAGATCAGGGTTTCATGTTTTTCATTTATGCATTAACAACACGACTTAAAAAAAATATGTGAAAGACATACTTTATGTATATTTGACTGTGAAATCTTGGTTACGGTTGATGATCAATTTGTCGTGTATACAGTTAGTAGACTGTAGAACATGATCTTTCTAGCTGCTTTGGGCTCCCACTGATCCAATTTTATTGGCTGATGAAAATATATGTATATATCTCATGCTTTCTTTGGATTCCCATACATCCATTGGTTGATATTGTTCATGTTTGCTTTATCATTCTAGGTGCTGGAGAGGAAAGATACAGCAGTTGAAAAGATGTCTGTTGATCATCTTTCGCAGGTACATATTTTTCAAATCTTCTTACAATACTAAAATGGACTTCTGTTGTTGCTCTTTTAAATGAACCTATGAAGTTATTCCCCATATTTTTTTAGCTGATGGCATTTCTTTGCTTGGAATGTGTGAAAAAAATATTTATCTTTAAACACTCCAATGGATTATTTCTTGTTTAGTTCTTACATAAAGGACAGTGGTACCAGATTACTGAAATCATTCAGCTTTTTTTTTGTTTTTTTTTTTTTTTAAATACAAGTCACATGTCTGACAGAAAAGAGGTAACCCACTGTTACGACCCAAGATTGAGATCCTAACTATGGTGATTGGAGGGTGAGAAAATAGAGAGAAAGGAGAAGAGAAAGAGAATTTAGAGAGAGAAGTAAATTTTGTTACTGATATTCAATACCCAATATAAATCTACCTCTACCTCTTTATACATGTATTCCATCCATAATAGACCAGTGACTATATGGCAAGGGCTAAGTAACTAAATGCAACAATTAGGAAATTAACCTGTTGATTCCTAACATTACCCAAGAGAAGATCCTTGTCCTCGAGGATGAAAACAAAGTCTGAATTATAAAACTGTTCACTTGAAACTCTTGTATCAATATCCAATTCCTGTGTTTCTTCTGACTTTCCTGAATCATGGTTTCCAAAGTTCACTGCCCAACCCATCTATGGCATGTAGTGCTGAATTGCTGGTGATTAGAAGCTGTAATAGATGGAGGAGAATTTGTTTTGGATTTCTAGTTTTCTTGGAGGTCGATGGCTGATGAGCACCCATCACCAAAAATATATTCAAATACAACACTAACAGCCAAAAGTGTCAATGCTTTTGCCCATATTTTTTACTTTTAGCTCAAATATATATTTCTGTGAAATGGCCAAAGTAGAAGTAATTGCTTTACTGCCATTGAAGATTGCACGTGGAGTGGTTTAAGTTAACCACATCACCTTATTTCTTGAGGTTAGTAGTTCCACGACTCATAGTTGAGATGACTGCCCCATGAAGAAACTTTCCCATGCACTTTAACCGTATCACCTTATTTCTTAAGCACAAAATTTTGGGCTGCAACATGCAGAAACTTCCCTTCAAAAATTCTGATTTCTTTTGGTCTTTGAAAATCTTACTGATTTTCAGAGTTCCATTTCAACGATCCTGTAACCATTAGAAACCGCACGGAAATCAAAATCTTGCCTTTTTTTATTTTTTTATTTTTTTTATAGTCATTTTTGCAAACACCTTAGAGAGATATGAACACCAACTGATGCAATTTCGTCCGCTGCCCTCTCCTTATTTGCCATTCCACTTCACCACTAGACTTCTTCTTATGCCTCTTCCAAGTGTCCAACTCCATTTCTTTGAGTATAACAACACAAATCCATGTGCATTTCAAGGCAAAATCACCATAATGTTCAAGAACAAGATTACCATAATCTTTTTCTTCTCTGATCTCATCAACATTCGCATTAGCATTGGAAGAACCAAGCTTCAAACTCCAATTAAAATTTCCAGTAATTTTCTTTCATGTCTCCATTTTTACAAACACTATCAAGGCACAGATTTTCTTTTGATATTGAATCTTATTCCTTCCTCAAAACTTTCCTTATTTCATTTTTCGTCTTGACCCAACACCCAATCATGTTTACCATCAGATTTTTCCCTTGTTTTGTCACAATTTTGTTCCATATCTCCATTAATATTGCCATATCCTTGCTATAATCCTTTTGACAACAAGTGAATTTCTTAAGCAGTATTCCATGGTTACTCTCAATGATTTCAGCAGGTTTAAATATGGATAAGAGACTCTTACCATCTAGGACCGGTGCTCCTGATTCTTTTAAGATGCGGCTGTCCCTTACTTCCATGCCATGATAAACTTATTATTGAAGCTTGGTGATAGATCTTTTGCTTCCCATCAACATTCTTGATGAGAACTTCATCTTTAGTATTTACTTGAGTATGATCTTCTTTAACAATGAAGAGAACTGGTTCTTGGACCTTAACTCCTAGTAATTCCAAAATTTGATAAAATTTCCTTTGAAATTCCTCCCTGCCTCTTTTCAATTCAATCAGACTCCTCTCAAATTAGTCCATTATTTTCTTAACAAGGAAAATAGGAAGAAATTGAGGGAATTTGAGGGAAAGAAGAGATATAAAGAAAAATTAGCGCAAAAAATAGATCGTAGGAGAATAGAAGAAAAAAATGCGAATAGAATCAGAGATAGAGAAATTGCCAGAGCAATCCCATGGATTGAAACTGCTTGATACCAAGTTCTTACCACCCAAGATTGAGATCCTAATTACGGTGATTGGAGAGTGAGAAAATAGACAGAGGGAGAGGAAAACAGAGAGAGAAGCAGGGAAGAGAAAGAGAATTTAGAGAGAGAAGTAAATTCAGTTATTGATCTTCAACACCAAGATTGAGATCCTAATTATGGTGATTGAAGAGTGAGGAAAGGGGAGGAAAATAGAGAGAGAAGCAGGGAAGAGAAAGAGAATTCAGAGAGAGAAGTAAATTCTGTTACTGATCTTCAATACCCAGTATATTTTACCATGAAAGGTGGTCACAGCTTTGTACTTTGCCTGCAATATTATGACAATAGGTTCTTGTTTTAAATCTGAAATATTGGACACTAACAATAGACCGTTTGTTTACTCATATGCAGATTTGTACTTCAGCTGTCAGAGAATCTTTAGCCAATGTGAGCCATACTGTAACTGCCGACTCATCCATGGACTCTGGTTTTTCAAATTAAGTTTCTTCATGAGTTCTTATTTCCTTAAGCGAAACCCAAATGCTAATATGATATGCATGACCTTTTTTACTGCCTATGTCTCAACAGGTCTTTGGTGATAAATTTGATTTTTTTGCAAGGAACTTTGAGAAATCATTTGGGAGCACATTGAGGACTCTAAGATTGATTAACAAAGCATCCATCAACAAGGAAGCTTGTTATTTAAGCCACCTGAATGTAGAAAATTCTGCTTCAGAGATGAATCTCAACAATAAGGTTGATTGTGAAAGTAGCTCTGCCATCGAGGATTGCTGCTCAGAAACCGAGTTTTCCTTCATTCCAATTCAGAATCAAATGCATGTGGCTGAAGAAGTAGAACAGAGTGTGCCTTGTTCAAATCAAGAACTTGCTTTGCGTGGGCGATTAAACCAACAGGTTTGTGCTCCAAGCTTGTTAGGTTCTGTAACCAATCAGCTCAGCATTGTTGAGAAATATGTCATGGAACAAGCCCGTTCTAATGACCTGAAGTGTTTGGAGATTGGTCTTACAATGGAAGAATTGAAGTTAAAAAAGGAGAAGCTGGCTCTTGCTGTTGATTCAAATCATATTGAGAGATCAAAATTAGCGATGGGCATATCAAAGGCTTCCTTTAAAGCTGAAAAGTTCAAGAGTGAATTAGAAGACACAAGGCATGCTGAACTGCTTAAGAATTGCATAGACTGTCTCGTTGCTGGTTTGTTCATCATGTCTGCCTGCCTTTTATATGGTGCCTATGTGTTTTCATACCAAAGGATCACAGATGCTACTGCATCCTGCAATCCTTTAGTGGAGGTAAGAGTCATATCTTCTTGGTAGCTTCAATTGATTTGGTTTTTTCAATTCGTGTTATCATCAATATTGTTGGACTAGAGACTTGGATTCCGTATGCTTTCTGCATACAGTTATTTTCTTTGGAACTAATGAGATTCAATAGAGGCACTTTTAAGAAAGACTGTGTACTGTCCTTGGGCCTTCAATGGTAATAGTGAAGATGGCCTACTGCAGACTTATATTCAATTTTACTTTAAATGTTCAATAAATAATGATTAGATGTATGAGAAATTTATTTCCTAGGTACGGGGAGTCCCCACTTCATTCCTTTGGAGGGAGCCTTGGAGCCTTGAATTTAAGCTTGAAGCATGATTTTAATGGGCCTTCATTTGTTATTACAAGTGGAAAACAGGTCAGGCAAGATCATGCCATTTCCTGTTCTTGTCATTTTGGGTCTCTTTGTTTTTTTAAGCACCGGTTCGGGGTGGGTCACTTCAGGTTGCTCATCTAGTTGAGATGCATAAAGGATTTTAGATTAAATTCGGATGAATTTACAGGTTAGGTTGGGTTGGGTCACTCATAATATTGATCACTTGTTATTACAGGTGGAAAATGGGTCGGGCAAGTTCATGTCATTTTTGGTGTCATCTCTTTTTCTGCAGACTCAGGTTGGGTCACTCATAATGTTGACTATTCCCACCCGGAAAAATTATTTCAAATTTTGTGTTGGGTGAAATCCAAACAGGTCATATTTGGGTCTGGGAAAAATGTTAGCAGGTTGACCCTTAATTTTGGGGGTTTCAAGCAGATTGGGGTTGGGTTTGCGGGTCGAGTGTGAATTTGTCATCGCTATTTGTTATGTGAAAATATAGTTGCCGTGTGTGTATGTGTGTATATAGTCTAAACCAAGTGCAAGATGAAAATTTTTAGTTTTTTTTAGTAGTGTTATCAGTTCTATCTTGTTTTATGTGATATAGATATCAAAGAATTTACATGTCGTACCTTTGTTAGCTGATGAATCTTTTTTTCTGGCTATATTTCTCTAGCTTTTGTTTCATTTATATCAGATGCCTAAAACATTTGTTTCTTTAATTTGATTTAGGAGTCCAAATCTTGGTGGATCCCAAAGCCTTTTTCATCTGTCAACTCAGGGCTGCATACCCTCAAGTGTCAAGTTCAGGTCATGAGCCGAATGTTGTTTGGCATCTTAATAATCCTTGCAGTTGCTTATTTACTTCTTCAACGTTCAGCAGCCTCTCGGCAAACAATGCCAGTAACTTTCATACTGTTAATTTTAGGAGCTGCTTGTGGTTTTGCTGGTAAATTTTGTGTGGACGCGTTAGGAGGAAGTGGATTGCTGTGGCTCATATATTGGGAGACTATGTGCTTGCTGCATTTCTTCTCAAATGTCTGTACGTCAAGATTGTTCTATGCACTTCATGGGCCTGTCACAGTCTCCCAAGGGATAAAATCCAGCACAATTATTCCATATTGGTTCCGGCGCATTCTTTTTTATGCTGTTGTGCTCTTGTTTCTACCTTTGTGCTGCGGTCTCTTGCCTTTTGCTGCTCCTGGTGAATGGAAAGATCATTTCTTGCTGCTTGCCACTGATTATTTAATTGGTACTGAAACTTGAGTCGAGTTTGCAAGTGAAGAAACTGTGTTACCACATCTAGTTAAGATTATCTAGTTTTCATATTGTAATTTATCTGTATTCTTTCCCGAGTTGTTAAGTGTTGGCCTAGATAATTGTGTAAGCAGCTGGTTTTATTAGTTTAATATTTTATAATTTGTAAACCATTCTTCGAGCCTTCTCGTTATTCCGGATCATCAATTTGTGTGAAGCACTTTGGCTTGCCCAAGTGCATGGATATGCGACAATTATATTTGAAGATGATTCAAGGAATACTATCAATTATATTTCTGGTTTTTCATTGATGATGCCTCTTATTTTGTTCTTTTACTTTTGTTAAAAGGGGGTTTTTAACTGGGCTGCCTATGAATTGCCTGAACAAGCGCTCAACGTCTTTTTGTGAAATTTCTAAGCTAAGGTGAGTTGGGAACGTTTCAAATTGTAACAGAGGTTCTCACTTTAATTTCAGTTTTATAGCAACGCTAGCACCCCCATTTTTTTTTTTTTTTTTTATTTTTGCTAGATGACAATGATCTCTATTTTGACCAAAAAAAAAATTCAGTTGTCATATTTCTTTATTTTTCGTCAATTTTCACATTGCTTGTGTAAAATTCCATGCTTATGTCCCAGACCTGCCAAAATTGGTAAATAGAAAATGTCCAAATGAAGGAATACAGATTATTAAATTATAAATGTGAATAACAAAATAATTATTTTACACCTCAATAATTGGTTTTACAAACCAAAATTTATGAATCATACATTATCGAGTCCAAGTGCAACTTCAAAACCCAGAAATTCATAACATTTCATTGACGAGTTCCACAGCACCAGGCCACACCCGAAAGCAAGCCCATGGCAGGAACATTTGCATAATTCTAGAACATTGAACTAAAACAATTATTCATCTTGCTTCTTAAATGTAACTTTTGGTAATTAAAAATCTAATGGCATAATATTTGAATTAAGATTCAGAGGATACATGAGAAACCAAGATAAACTAGAGCGACAGGAGAAATTTCACCACCTGCGACTCAACAAGACAGAAAATTTTAAGGCTCAACAATGTATCTTACAAATGCCTCCTTTTGTAATGAGCAGCTTACTATTTATCTCAAAATTCTAATACTACCGAGTGTACATCTCTAGTGAGATACTAAACTTTGATGAATGAATGGGGCACCAGAGTCGTGGCTCACTACTTCCTCAAAAGTGAAAAATATCTTCAAATTTAAACCATTTGGAAGCCGGAGAAAAAGCTTAGGGCATCTTGCAGTCAATGCTGGTCCTATGTGAGTTGAATCACATAACCTCATGAGCCTTACCATAATATCTGTTTATGAATGGAGCCTGCAAGACAAAATAGCGGTGAAGGCTCATAGAATCATTTTCTAAAAGTTCTTTTTCAGGAAAATATGCCAAGTGAATAATGAATTCCATTCACACTTGGTAATTCAACAATAGAAGGAAAATATTTCAGAACATACTACACGTGGTCTCATTTCTTTTGTCCCATTTTGGAACATCACCAAGTGATTGACAATTTATTTTTACAGAATTAACTGTAGCTAAGGGCATTCATGTGGATTTAACATGATTTTTCAAGGAACAGATTAAAGACAAGTTCCCAGGCAGGAAAGTTGAAACATCAAAGACTTTAGGAGGAAAATATGCTGAGTGAATAATGATTCACCCTCGGTAATTCAATAAAAAGAGGAAAATGTTTCAGAACATACTCCATTTGGTCTCATTTCTTTTGTCCCATTTTGGAACATCACCAAGTGGTTGACAATTTACTTTTACAGAATTAACTGTAATAAGGGCATTCATGTGGATTTAACATGATTTTTCAAGGAACAGATTTAAGACAAGTTCCCAGGCTGGAAAACTGAAACATCAAAGACTTTAGGTATAAAAGAACCTGAAGCAATCAAATAAAATTTTCAACTGCGATATTTGAGTCTTGCTCATATCTAAGCTGTCTCATCTCCTGAGTGTCACAATAATATTCTAAAAGCAAAATGTAAGATAACTATACTGATAAGAAAGGAAAAACATTAAGAATGAAAAGACAGCTTCAAAAAGGGAGGTTATGTGGCACATTCATTCATGAACACGTAAAAATAGACCAAAACGTGAACATCAATCAAAATGCTTGACAGCCATTGTATAATGTCTTCTTTTCACAATTTGGAAATCATCAGAGTGATCACTTGACATATTTTCACCATTTTGGAGATTTATGACAAATCAACACAATAAACATTTGACAGGCTCTCTCAAGGGTCAACACAACACATGATTACCAAAAGAAAAATCCAGGTCCAAAGAAAATTAAATTGAATTTTTATTAAGAAAAATATTCGAGATAAACAGTAAACTCTGCTTGCATAAAATTATGTTTTATGAGAAATTATAACACTTTGAAGCATAGCAGAGAGAAATTTCCAATATTTTACCTTTACATTTGATATGTCGGGTGTATCTGGTGTTTGTACTGGATAGAACTTGTAAAACCTAATACTCTCATATGCTTTTTTTGTTTCCTCGCTCATTTCTTCCAAGGTCTTTTTCCTAGCTTCCCTAGCCTGCATAAAACAAAACGAAAAACTTCAAAGCTGGTTAGCATATATCCATATCTTGCTAGCACTCATAAATAAATCACTCAAAATATATATATATATATCCATCTCTGTGTAATACCTCCCGGTTAGCTTTCTTTGCTTCTCTAAATTTCTCCTTGACAAACTCCTGAGAATGGGGGAAAAAACAATCAGATCAATCTTGATGTCTTAAAACATACAGAACCTATAATATACTGTCTTCAGAAAAAAATTGAATATCTTCAATAAATTTCACCTTGAAGGCATCCTTCTGATCAGCAGATAATTCTTCTTCCTCTATCAGTTTATCAGTGAACTCCTGTGAGTTGATAGAGAAAATTTTAGCACAACATAATGGATTACCCTTTTTCTTCTTATTTTTCCTTTGCAAGAGGATAAGTCATTAGGAAGCAACTTTAATAGAATTGGACAATGGCAGGGCAGAACATTTCCCCCCAAATTCTTCAAAATCCCTCAATTTAATAAAAATGTATGGGAAGTTGAAACAAGTTCACATACAGGTTCATAAAAATACACCATTTGTACAGTATATCCTTCACATATGTAAAAAACAGATCATACAATGGCCATAAGATTCCATAAAACTAAGTGGTGGGTTATGAAGGTCTACGGCAAAAATCGGATTAAGCCAATTTTTCCATGCCATCAAGTAAAATTGTAATTGAATTACAACAATTTGTATATAATTAATGACAGGAAGCCATCATACAACAGAATCCATTCAGGTTAAACTGAGAAATAAAAATCAGAAAATCAATCTTATACCTCAAGCTCATCTAACTCCCAATCAAATTCACAGAAAACCTGCATGTGCGATAAATGAAAACATCAATGAAATCATTTGTGAAGCATAGGAATCAGTCAAAAGAATGCCATCCATAAAATTCAAATCCAAACATTTTGGTTTCAGTCAATCCTTTGTTGCATACCGGCTTCGGTTCTGCTGGGAAAATTATCTGAACCTCGGTGCTTTGTTCAAGCTCATCTTCCTTCAAGGGATTATAGAAATCTGTCAAAAGAAAGCATATCATAAAACTAATAGAGTTCAACTTGCAGATTCAATAGCATTTGGTTGAATGCTAAGGGCTAACAAATGAGTGGCATCACTCTTGGCTTTAACAACTAAACTACATTCAGACAAATTTACTTTTTGTCCATTACTGTCAGAGCTCAAAAGAACTTAAGAAGTGTTTTTTTCCTGCACATTCTTCTTTATTATAACACAGGAGCCTGGAAAAGGAATGATGTAGGACAGATTTAGATAATTTGTTCTACTTTAAAATTTTCAGAAATTAAGGGGTTAAAATTGAAGATCCAGGGTTGATTTTACAAGAATCCAGGTCTGGATAGGGGGTTAAGGGGAAAAGGGAAAAAAACTTCTAAAAGTCACACTTAGAAGGCTTTGAATTTTATTTTTCTTGATGTTTTCTTTGTCTGCATCAAGGAACTCATGTGAAATGCAGCAACAAAACATGTGAAAATCACTTCAAAACTTACAAGGTAGGCAGTACTCATATTTCTTAACACGGTCTATCTTCAAATGTCTCAAAGCAGATCTGCAAGCAAATCACATGCGCATAAGTAGCAATTAATAGAGGACATCTAAACACATATGGAAACACATCACAGTATCAGTGCCAAAGAGCATTAGCAACAGGTTGATGAATTACTCATACAACATGTGTCAAATTGATGAAAAGAAAAAATGCTAAAAGGACAAGGAAACTGATGTTTACTGAAGTAAAAGAACTAATAAAAAATAACAATAACTTAATGAGGGCCAAAACAATTATTTTGCTCAAAAAATATGAATGCAAAAATTCTGATTTCCTCATGCATCTGTTCATTCTACAACCCAAACCTGATGCCTCAGTAATTTTGCAATCATCAGAGTCAAAGTACTGAAATTGAAAAGGGTTAATTACTTCCTGGCTTTTGGCCTAATTCACAGATCAGGATCTTTATTTAAAATCAAATTAATAGGTCCCTAGCATTTCGTTGTCAACAATTTAAACCTATGAAGTATTAATCCTCGATGTTAAATACAATTCACTAATCAAGACATTACTTCAACAAATCTAAAGGACTAAATAGTACCCAATAGTAATTCACCATTTAAATTAAAAAAAAATTTAGTATAACAGCTAAGTAGTTGACATAATGAAATTTTAGGGATCTATTTCAATTTTCAACATAGAAGTCATGACTTGTGAATTAAGTCAAAATTTAGGGATTAAATAGTAATTAACCCAATTGAAAATAATCATGTTGCAAGGCAAATACTAAAAATCCAAATGCAACTTGACAAACCAAAAACTAATCTACCTGCCATTTATTAGCAACAAGATGATAGTTTTGATGCAATAAGGGAAAATGAAATTTGAGAGCTATTCTCATTTAAATATAAATTGATACAGTAAGTCTTCTGGATTTTTGCTTTATTTAGGAGTTATCAGCAAGTTCGTAGCAAGTAAAGAGTAGGACATTATTTTGGGATTACAGCAATAATCAAAATGTTCCTGTTTATTAATCAAAGCCATATACAGGTAAAGCATATTTTAAATTCCATATATTGCTTTCCAATTTCTGATTTAACGGGATAAATGTCAGCCTTTTTTTTTTAAAATAAGATCTCATATTTATTATTATGTAGTTCTACTCCCAAGTACAAAGTTAATCAAACCTTGAAAGTGATGCCTATCAGACTTTTAATTATTATGTTATTAGTAAAGCGCTCCAACTGCTCTTTCTACACTCTCCTCTCCCCCCCCCCCCCCCCCCCCCCCCTTCCTTCTCTTTTTCCACTACTTGGACTTTAAGGTGGAGGGTCATCTCAACATGGGCACTGCACACATGTATATCTCATTGCTGCCTCTCCCCAAATCACCCACAGATTTTCATTGAAATTCCTGCTTTCTAGTTGCAAGTGGAACTTTATCCATTATTGAGGTAAGATTGAAAGTTTAAAAAGACTTCTCTGCTAGAACTCTTTTTATATCTCTTTTAATTTTGCAAAAAGCTCCATCTAAATTTCTTATATAATTTAGTCTTCAAGTTCAAAACCATCTTTAGTAATCAAATCAACTTATTGAACACCCATGTCAATAGCAACAAATTCCTCAGATTTTTCTCTAGACGCCATTCATGGTAAAATTTATAAATCAAACCTCCAATCCAAAAACAAAATCAAACTTTGCTTATCCAATTTTAATTCTCAGTTGTCCTCTTGATAATCCCCGAATCCAACAACATATTGTTTGTCCTTCTAGCACTCATTTTGCAACTTGAAAATCCCTTTTGGAACATTTACAAATTCCATTCCATAGTAACTAACTATTATGGCATCATGACTAAGATCCTACAAGTTTGCTGACAAAATACTGCCAAAAATATGGGAACAAAAATGCAAAGACTTAAACCCCTAATGCAAATTGAAATTGTATTAAGCATATGAAACCAACATAAAATGGAAACTAAGTACACTGATTAACAAATATAAACCAGAAAAACATGGCCCCATATACTGCTCAGGAAATTTACAAAAGGAGAAATAAGTTATGCATATATACCAACAAGGAACACTACTTGTGCCAATTGTATGAAACATTGGAGCTGATTAAGAAGAAACAGAGTGGGAGGAGAGAAAGACTACCTTCTTTGAGTGCAGCTCAAAATAAAAATTTTAGACTTCAGTCTATCAACCTGGCTGTCTCTGTAGAAGGATTCAATTGCAAAAAGACACAAGGAAAAGGTCATGACAATATAAAAATTCCATGAAATCCAGAAAATACAATAGATACCTATTCTCCAGAGGAATATATGGAACCCAATCCATTTTCATTTGTTTCATGGGAACAATTTCTTCAGCCTCCCTCTGAACTGAATTAATTCCAATCTTATCAGAAGGAGGGAAAGGAGATACAACCTGGAAACAAACACAAAATTTCAGAACTAAATGACATTAGCACAAAACAAGTTTTGCACCAACTCTCTTTAAACAATGAAGAAACTACACACACACAGTCACTGAGCCACAATGCACCAGTAAGCATAAGAATAAGAAAATTGAGCGTTTCAGGTTTCTACATCTTAACAGCATCAGATTCCAATGATCATCATATTCTAAAATTACAACAGAAAAGATGCATAATATAAAGGAACTCTCGGTAAGAAAATGTGTGGCATCAAGAAAAATGCCCATGCAAGAAACAAACCCTCATTTTCTTTTCCAATTAGGCAGAGGGTTGCACTACACCAAATGGAACAAGCACACAATCAATATAAAAAGGCCATCAAACCCTGGCATAGCCAATCATAGAACAAAGTGTTGACCATAGCTCATGAACTAAGTAAAGACATTGTGAAGGCCAAAAATACACACATGCTTAAATTACAAAGGAACTTCAATTAAAAATAACTCTTATTATGACAACAAAGACAGGGAAGAAAAAGGAAACAGAAAAGAACATAATAATCAACTTAAATGTATATGAAATACATTAGCTAACAAGTCCCACCCATGACAAACTTCTATGGAAGAAGCAGATGTATTGGAAAACAGTAAATTCACAGTTATATTTCTTTAAAAGCTTATATGAAAGAAAGAAACTACTCAATGAACTTACTGCCACCACAACAGGTATGCAAATTACTTTCTGTTCATCCTTGAAAGGGACCAATTGAGCTGCAAAAACACAAAGAAATGAAAATTTTTAAGGATGAGGAAAGAATTGGAGGTGTATGTGTGAACGCCATCCAGAAAGGCGATAAAAAGACATAGTAGTCTAACAAACTATAGGGAAAATAGAACACAGAATCAGAGGCAAAATTCATAAGCTTTATGACATGAAAAATTGAAGAATTAAAGTTAACAAGTTACTTACGCTCTGTACAACCAAAGAGGTAAACTTTCTTTCCATGCAGAATTCCATCCTCTTCAAATGCATCCTGACCAATCGCAATATCAATTTTAGGATCAGTCAATCCAAACCTCTACTTAATAGTAAGAAAAGCATAGAAGATCTTGTGACTCACTTCCAAATTGGAGAAGTTCCAGTTGAATTGATAGACTGTATCCAATTGATCCCACTGAACAAGTGTATGATACAATATAAGCTACATGACTTATACTTAAAAAGAAAACGAACAAAATAGCCATATTGAACAAGAGAAAAGCGAAATTCCAATATAACCTCTGTTCCAACAGGAAATGCCTCCTTCCATAGATCTTCCTGGAAAAAATAATTTCAAAAATTTATTGGTAACAGAAATAATACCCTTGCTACAAAAACTTGCCCTACTCTAAAACAAACCAGTAAAACAAGCTCAAATTACAAATAATCTTGAATTCTTAACTTACTTGAAGACCTAAATAGAGAAAAATGGCCTACTCAACTTAAACTGCAACGTTCTACTACCAATGCAAGAATTCTAGAACGATTTCATCATGTTTTTCTCAGCAACCAAACAGAAATACATTTTCATAAATTTGTCCCCAATTTTTTTTCCTCTACGTTACAATGCACAAAAAGAAAAAGAAATTATACCAAGTTTCGCTGATCCTCAAAGTATTCAGGCTCGGATTGCGGTTTAGAAGCCTTGACTCGCTTAGCACGAGTAGAAGCTTTTGAGGATTCTTGTTTGTGGTTCTCTTGAGAAGACGAAGAAGCTTTAGGTTCTTCTTCTTCTTTGTCTTTCTGAACCCTCTTTCTCTTGGCTCCCTTCCTCATTATAGAGAAAAAGTGTGAAAGAGTGAAAGATATAAGAGGGAAAGTAGTGTTTGGTAGAAAAGAAAATGTATAGAAACAGAGAGAGAAAAATAGGGTTTGGCGGTGGATCCGGATTCGAATTTCTAGAGAGAGAAAAATAGGGGAAGAAAGAAAGAAAACTGAATTGTTTATATATATATATATATATATATATATATATATATTAGAGAGAGAGAGTTTGGGACTTTCAAAGCGTGGATTGGACGCGGGGTGATAGGTTTTTTTTAGAGAGAGAGAGATCTATTAGAGAGAAGCGCACATATTTGAAATTTTTGACGGTTTGAAAGAAAGCCAGGTTAGCGTACGGACAACGGCAACGAGTGAAGTGATTGTCATGTACAATGAAAACGGTGGCGCACTGTGTTTTGTTCTTCGGGCGCTGTTGCAATGTTGCCTGTTTATCTTTGACGGATTTTTTTTTTTTTAGAAAATACTCTGTTTTTTTACAATAATTTTTATCGCAAATTCTTTTTAAATATTGCAACATATTAATTAAAAATATTAATTTTTTTTTAATACCAAAAGAGAATATATCATAATAGCTTTGTCTTTTAACATATTTCATTAAATTTTTTTAACATAAAACTTCAGACTTTTTATCTTACCCCTTTAAAAAATATAAAAAAGTCAATCGAATTTAAATATATAAAAAATTTAAACAATATTTTTTATATTTTTATTATTAAATATAAAAATATATATAATAATAAATTATGATTAATTATAGCTTATTTTTTATATATGTAAAGTTAATCGTAAATAATTAATGAGTACGTGCTCATGCACATTTTTCAAATATTAATATCGTCATTTTAATGAAATTTTTTTAAATATTTATTTTAACGAATTTATTGAAGTTTAGGAAATTTTTCTTTCGTTGAAAATATAAAGTATTTTTCTTTCAAAATTATAGTTTCCTTCTTTCAATAAAAATATTTTTATTAGTCAATTTTCTTACGCACTCAGAATATGAAAAATATTTTACCAAATGTTTTTCTTAAGTATGGATATATATATAATAATTCTGAAATAGAGAGAGAATTTTTTTCAAAAAATAATAATTAAATAATTAATGTGAAGAGATAATTTTATGAGAACTAACTAGAAGAAAGAATTATTAAAACTTAATTAAGCTAAATAATTAATTTACGATACTAAAAAATTCCAGTTAATAATAAATAAATAATGTTGCATTTGAAAAATGTTAGTTTTTCCATGATAGGTTAATTAATTAATATTCTAAGATAATATATTGTTATCTACAGTAGACGCTCTATACTTGGTGGAAAATTATTTAATATTAGAACTATTAATTTATTGAATTTATAAAAAATGAAAACTATAAAATAAAAAGGGATTAATATATTCAAAATAATTATGTACATAAACCTAAAATAAATATTTGACTATATAAATGTGAATACATATTTGAATTTTTCTAACTTTACTTATTTTCTTTTATAGTTGAATCATTACTCATTATTTAAAATATAATAATCACTTCACACTCATAATAATATGAATTGTAATATTTTGAATTTTCAATTATTTTATAAAATTCTATTTTTGTACGAAAATATATTATTTTAGTATTTTCTTTATTAAAGCAAATATTCAAGTTATATTTTATTAAATTATATATATTCATACTATTTGAATATGCATGATTAATAGTAATTTTATTTAAATATTATATATGTATATAATTGAAGGAAGTAATATGTATATTATTATAAAAATATTAATTTGGATTTTTGGAGAAATTATATTTTAATATTTGAATATTAATATTATATGGTTAATTATAGTATTTTATCAGAAGTTTGGATTTCTGTTATAATTACTATTATTATGAATAGGTTTTATTAATTGAATTATTATTATTATTATTATTATTATTATTATTATTATTATTATTATTATTATTATTATTATTATTATTATTATTATTATTATTATTATTATAAGGTTTAGTGTGTGTATATATATATATATATATATATATATATATATATAAGTATGTTTTATATGTTTTAGTATATATATAAGTATGTTTAAAGTGAATAAAAGAAGAAGAATGGGGAGCATTTGATTGGTTGTTGAAGGAATGGGAAAGGAAATGGGATGAAGCAAAATGGGAAAGAGAAGGAGAGAAGGAGAGAGGGAGAGGGCTGCGATGCTGGGGGACCACCGTCCGGCTAGCGGTGGGCTACACCGCCACCACCAATGGCTAGCCCACCGTTCGGCGATCTCAAGGGAGGCGGCAACACCCTGATCGGGCGACGAACGGCGACGTACATGAAGAGAGAAGCCTCACCGGCACCGAATCTTCAACAGTAGTTTTCAGCCGACTCCGGCTACTAAACGGAGCGAGACCAGTGCCGTTCGACTCCTCACCTCGAGAGCTTTCGATCAGTACCTGTCTCGTCTCCTGAGGCTCGCTGAAAGCGGAGATCAAAGAGGTGGAAGTCGAACGGTTGAGGGCATTTTTCGACGAGACACCGGTGACTGATGGCGAGTGGATGTGGTTTTTGTGATCTTGGCGTCGAGGTGAACCTGCTAGTGTGAAGTCACCTAGATCTGCCATTGGCAGCGGCGACGCATGGCCGATCAGTGACACTCTGGTGGCATAGTGTGGCTGTGGTGTGTGGGGTCAGTCCAGCAGCTCCGTCTCGTCATTCTGGTGCGACTCTCGACGCTAGTAGGATTGAAAATTTATGAGGGTAAACCCGAAACTCCTGTATTTCAGTTATTTAATTTATGTTTAGTATATTCTAAGTAGTAAGAATTAATTGATTGTTGATGAGTATGAGTTGGGTGGATCCAGGAGGGGTCTTTAGAATGGTATTGGGTTATGTTAGTTATTGAGACTATTAGAAGTGTTATATTTTCTATTGTCAAAGATATCCGAGTTTAGTATGGTTTTGCCGAAATCTCGACAAGAGTCTCAATGATCTTTAAGTTATGTATGGATATGCGAATCATCCTTTTCTAATAATATCCTTTGTTATCCAATGTCATTGTTTCTGGCGTCTTCCTAGTTCTAAGGGCCACACTTTCGAGGAAAGTCAATGAGATGCGTCATTAATTAGGTGAGTGATACTCCCTAATATGTTATTCTGTTTTCATATGTATCTGAATTTACTGTATGTATGTATATTATGCACTATTATAGCATAGATACATGTAACATTTGATTGTGACTGATAAATCGATATTCTATGCTATATTGTGATTGTGGTTGACGGATGGAGATCGGGAGGATACAGTACCACCTAAGATGATGGATATGATTATGACTATAGTTATGATTGGGATTATAATGAGATTGAGAAGATGAGCTATGACTGGTGGATGCTGGCCGGGCTTACTCATCGCTAGGGCCGCTATTAGTCAGGTTAAGACTATATGGTACAGACCAATGACGGCCGGACTCATTGGGCATAAGAGACAGATTATTGGATTCAGAGAGCTAGGATAGGGGGATCGGCTCCCCACATTGAGTATTAGTGTGGTATTGTGGACCGTATCTCATCCTTACTTGATAATGTGATTTGTCTGTCTCTTTGATATGATGCATAGCACGAATATTATAAACCTATCTGTAGGACACCAGTTTAATGTATTAGTCAGTATCATTTATTGTGTCGAATGCTCATTCGTGTTCAACTTATTATTTTTCAGGTCGGGAAATGAGCTGGTGAAAAAATTATAAACTGAGTAAACTGCCAATTTCCTTTCGGCAGTAATTTGTATTATTAAGTATTAAGAAGTGTAAATAATATATGTATAATTGTATTGTGATTATAAAACTCTGCAATGTTACTTCTTCTATCAGTACTTTGTTTAATATACAGTTATGTATTTTTCGAGTTGAGACATTGTTTGTTAAGCAGAATCCAATACTATGTTAAAATTGCTATTTATGAGATAACAAAGTTATTAGCCCAGTGTGCCTTTGATTTAAATTAATGATTGGTTTTGATATGCTTAAAACGTGGGCCCATAGCCTTTTATAGTTTTGCTTTATGTTGTAGAGTTTTTTGTCAGGCTTACTATGGGCACTGGTAGCTACGTGCGTTTTTCGTGTCCTAGTGCCGGTCACGTGCCCTCGGATTCAAGGCGTGACATGAATAATATTGGTAAATATTTAGTATAGTTTGAATATTAACTCATATTTTTAAATTTCAAGCATAAAATTATAAATTTACCAAACATTAAAAATAAAGCATATATTTTATATTATAATATTTTGCTTCTAAATATTATCTCTAACAATTTATAATTACACAAAATTTTCTTCAAATTTTATTAATTACTGAATAATAGAATTATTAATTTTCCAATGAAGAACAAAGTTGGTTTCTTGAAAATTTAGTAATTAGTATAATTATTAATTTATTCAATATTAAATATAAGAAGTTCAACTATACTTATTAAGTGTTTTTTAATGTAATAATATTAAAGTTCCTCAAAAAAATATAATAATATTTAAAAAAAATACAGTAATTAGGTGTAGCCCATTTGTTAACGGTGTTAAAAAATATAAAAAAATTATATATATATATATATATATATATATAAGGGAATAAGCAAATTTAAGTAAAAATTCTTATTGAATTATGTCAATGATATATTTGTAATGGATAATATGATCATTTATTAATTAAATAATATAATTATTTAATTATATTTAATTTAAATAACAAATGATGAATTCAATTAAAATAAATAAAAAATAAAATAATTATTATTTAATGTATAATTAATTATATTTAATATCTAATTAATATTTAATTTAAATGATAAAAGATAAATTCAATTAGAATAAGTAAAGAACAAAATAATTATTATTTAATATATAATAATTTATATTTAATATCTAATTATATTGAATTTAAATAAGAAGAGAATGAATTCAATTAGAATAAGAAAATGATAAAATAATTATTATTTAATATATAATTAATTATCACAAATTTATAATTATATAATTATTATAATTAAATAATTTAATTATATAATTATATTAAGCTAATTTAATTTAAATAAATAAAGAATGAATTCAATTAGAATAAATAAAAAATAAAATATTATTATTTAATATATAGTTAATTATACTTAATTTAATAAAAAATTTAATTAGAATTTTTTTTATATTTTTCAAATATTATGAAACTTTTTAAGCAAACTTCTTAATAGTCGCAAAAAAAATTAATAAGCTTGCTCAAAAACTTCTCAATATTCAAAAAAATAAAAAAATATATATTTTTTTAAAAGTTAGAGAAATTCAAATTTGATTTTGATTGTTTGAATATTAATAAGTTAGAGAAATTCTAATTTGACTTTCATTATATAAATTATTACTTTGTCTCATAATAAATTTTTAAAATTAGTTGTTTTAATCATTAGTAATAATTTGTGTGTCCTAAAAAAATAATAATTTGTATATATAAATTTAATTAGAATAGTTTATATTTTTTTATGTTATTTTGAATATTAAGAAGTTAGAAAAATTCTAATTTGACTTTAATTGTTCGAATATTAACAATAAATTTTAAAATTAGTTGTTTTAGTCATTAATAATAATTTTTATGTTCTAAAAAATAATAATAATTTATATAAATGAATCCTATCAAAATAATTTATGTTTGTCTTTATGTTATTTCGAATGTTAAAAAGTTAGAAAAATTCTAATTTGACTTTGATTATTCGTATATTAACAAGTTAGAATTAGTAATATAAATTTTAAATTTTAAAATTAGTTTTTTTAATCGTTAATAATAATTTTTATTCTCTAAAAAGTAATAATAATTTGTATAAATAAATCCTATCAAAATAATTTATGTTTGTCTTTCTGTTATTTCGAATGTTAAAAAGTTAGAGAAATTTTAATTTGACTTTGATTGTTCATATAGTAACAAGTTAGAGTAATTTTAATTTAACTTTAAGAAATTATATTGTAGATTAGAATTTTTGGCTCTAAGGGAAGGTGTTGCAAAAAAAGAAAGTACACTAATTGATAGTTCATTAATAATAATGAGTAAAATTCTATTATTGCTTATCAAATGTAAAAGTTTTTTATTTATAATGGTATTTTTTTAAAAAAAAATCAATTTGTATGTGATTTTATAAACATTTAAATTTAATGTTTATTTTTTATAATACAGTCAAGATTCAACTATCAATATTGAAACACGTAACTTAAATTTAATTTTTTTAGTTTTTTATACTTTAGCAAAGCTTCAACTATCAATATTGAAGATTAATATTATTCAAATTAATCTAAATATATCAAAAATTCATGAGTTATAAGATTTGTGAGTATATTATTTCTAAATTTTATATTTAATAATTTTGAAAGCCCATTGTTTATTTATAAAAATACTAATGCTGACTATAATTTATAAAAATTATCAGTTATGATGACATGATATAAAAAGACAATGAAAAATATTTGTAATCAAATATAAAAAAAAATTTAGACAAACACCAAAAGTGAGTTTAAAAGAAACAACAAAAAAAAGCATTTCAAGTAAATAACCAAATGATATATATATACGTGTGTACGTATATATATACACACACACATGTATATATACACACACACACACACACACACACCACTCACACACACACACACACACACATATATTTATCACTACAAAAATCTAATGATTTACTAGCGAAAATTAGCGACGGACTGAAATCCGTAACTAAATGCTGACCGAATACTGATAGAATACTAACGAAACACTTTCCAGCAACGTTCATTCTCTTTATTGACCATTTACTAATGAAAATAGCAAGATTACTGATGGAATATGAATGAAATATATTGACGAATAGCGACCAAATTTTACTGATAGTTTAGTAACCCAATTACAGATAGAAAATGATATGAGGGAATATTTTGGCAGTAATTAAGACATTTACTAATAGATTACTGACGAAATTATTTGCTGCAATAGGCATTCCATCCATTATCCGTCAGTAAATTTGATTAGATACTGACAGAATATGGACCATATTGAAAAATAGGAGCAAAAGATTTTTGCAGGAGTCAAAATATTTACTGACGGAATGTCATGCGGCAGTAGGTTTTTTGTTAGTAATTTGTCAATAAATTATAAATAATGTTGACAGAATACCAACAGAAGTGAAAATTAGGAGTGTATTTTACTGCCTTTAACCTTTTACAAACGAATTACGACGAATTTTTTAATCCATATACCACTGCCCGTCGGTAATCCGTCAGTAATAATGAAATATAAGCTATTGATCTTATTTTTTCTCTCTTCCCTTTCTTCTTCTTCTTCTCTTCTCCGTTGCCGCTGTTGCTGCTGTTGCTTCTCTACCACCCTCCTATTTATCGGCTGGCATTCATCCCTCACTGGAAATTTCATTTTTCCACCGGTATTTACATGATTACCTTATTATTGATTATGATTTTAATTGAATTTTTGTTTAGATTTTAGAATTTTGTTTTAGATTGATTTTATTGAAAATTTGTTAATTTTTTGTTTAGATTATTTATATATAGACAGTACACACAGTGTATATGTACATATATACACAATGTATCTATATATATATATATATATATATAGTACACAATGTATATAATACATATATATATATATTATAATATATAGTAAATATATATATATAATATATATATATATATATATATATATATTATAATTATATATTATACTATATTGTGTATATATGTATATATACATTGTGTACTATATATATATATATTATATATATATACATTGTGTATACAGATACATATATACGTACTGTGTATATATGTATATATACACAGTGTATATATACATATATACGTACTATGTATAAATGTATATATACACAGCACACACAATGTATATATATATACTATATATATATATATATATATATATATATATATATATATATATATATATATATATATATATATATAAGTTTATATATATTATACAATATATATATATAATTTATATATAAGTATATATATATATATATATATATAATATATAATATATAATATATATATACACACAAAATATATATATAAATATATATTTTATATATATATATATATATATATATATATATATATATATATATAATATTATATATATTATATATATATATATTATATATATATATATATATATATATATAATATATATATATATATATATATTTTGTGTGTATATATATATTTTATATATATTATATTATATATATATATATATATGTATATATATATATATATATATATATAAAATATATATATACACACAAAATATATATATATATATATATATATATATATATATATATATATATATATATATATATATATATAAAATAATATATTATATATTATTTTGTGTGTATATATATATAATATATATCTATATATATATATATATCTTATAATATATTATATATATATAATTTTGTGTGTATATATATATATATATAA
>CANTUT010001540.1:0-38176 GCA_947687605.1 Reutealis trisperma
CAGCATCTCCCACATCTTCAGCAGTTGGAGCTGCTACTTCTTCCTCACTGGTTGGTGACTTGGCCGTGCTAGTGGCTGCAATGGCCTCATCCTGGGCAACTAGTTCAACACTACTTGTTGGCAATGGTTTTTTCAACGATTGGAATGGTTGCTTGTTCTCCTTCCAACCTCTCCGGAACCATTTTTGCCATAGCCTCTAAGACCATGGCCGGAGTGCTGATTGCTATTGGCTTCGGCTGGATGTGTTCATCGCCACTGGCATCATGCACATGGATGGTTTGCTCCTGAGCAACTGGTTCCACAGTTTCTTTCTTCGCAGCCATCTTTGCTTCTTGCTCAGCAGCCTCCTTTCTTTCTGCGGCCTTACTCGCCTTTCTCTCGGCTAAAGCTAGCTCTTTAATCTGCTCTCTTTGTTTAAGCTCCTAGGGAGCCTCTCTCTGTTTAGGGTCAGCTCTCTTCTTTCGACATAACCATAGTTAAAATAGTGTTTTTTCTTTTATTTAAGGTTTCAAATGTCAATCCTTATTTTTTTCCTTAGCAGTCTTGCTTAGGATACTAAGCGTGGTCTTGTTTGTGGCCTCAGCTTGACCGGAGGGGTGCTAAAATAATTAGTAATCCTAAACTCCGGTTGCATATATTCCCCCGGTTCGGGTACCGTTATCTAAGACTATATAGACTTAGGAAGACCTATTCAATAAAGAAGATAAGTGTAGATTAAGCATGCCATGCCTTTCCAATCGGTTAAGGCCTTTGGTATTGCTTCAACCCACTTGGTGAAGTAGTCTGTAGCGGTGATAACAAAATGGTGACCATGACTAGAGGCGACCAACGGAGATCGAGTGATAACGAGAGGGTTGGAAGCAGCATTCATGTCTTCTTTCTCACCTGATAGGGATCTGTTTCACTTGAACTATGCTTCAAACATCAACTGAGATAACATCAACCAATCCGGGAATGTAGTTCTGAGTGAGGTCTTAGGAAGAAGAGTTCCGACTAGGCCGGATTTGACTAAGCCTAGGGGGCTCATCCCTTTGTCAGGAATCAGAGAAGCTGTTAGGCAAAGGATAAGAGGTCCTACTCTTACTACGATAAGCACAATCTAGCGCGGAAAAGAACTTTACTTTCTTTCACGGATAGCATTTGACGTCCAGTCCAGTTTTGAAGGAAAAAAAAGTCACAGACAGCGGAAGGGAGTTCACCTGCTTGACCTAGTTCACGAGCATAATGAGTTTCATACTATTACAAAGCATGCAACGCGCACTAAAAGCTTTCTTTAAGACAAAAACCCAGGAATTGATTGATTCGAGATCTCTGTTCCTCAGTAGCTAGGGGAGGAAGCCAGTGTAGGGAAAAGATTTCCGGTCAGCAGAGAAGACTCTTCATTTTCAGGCGCAAGGGGCAAGAGTCGATTGATATGTTCATAATCCCGTTAATCAATAGGAAAGCCGGTCCTCAGATCAGTTGCTAGACTAGCTGATTGATCACAGTCCGTAGGCCTCACATTCGAGGTCTCAACGGATCTCCTCGGGAAAAAGGGCTCTGATAGCACTTTTTCCAGCGGAGAGGGATAGTCCCAGGGAAGAAAGGAAGGACTTGGCTGGCTTTACTTCGCTTCGGTATGGACAAAAAACGAAAACAGATATTAATAAAATAAAGTAGCCGAAATGACGATCGGGAGAATGCATCGCCTTACAGAAAAGAGTTTTCTGCAAAATTTCCCGGTGAAACCTCCTCATACTCCGTCGTGTCAGTTCAGTTGATCGATCCAGGTCCATTCCGCCTCTCTTCGGGAAGGAGGTCAAGCAGGGATTCTTCAACCTTGGGGAGTTCTTCTGAAGCTATGTCCGCTGACGAAGTTGGGGAGCTTGGCCAGTCTCTCTATCGCCCTGACCTTCGAAAGAGGATCCTCTTTTCTGGCACAAAGTTCTCCTTCGCCCGATTCGACATCGGAAGAAGCCACACTATACTAGATTTAAGCAATTCGGGTGTGGATCCGCTAGACGCACTTCACTTTCTATCGGACGTCCGGCAGGAATTACTTAAAAGAGGCCTCACCTGACGAGCTAGCTTCGCCTGAGGCTCTTGTGGCTGCTGCGACTAAACTTGGTGCTCTTGCTTCGGTCGATCGAAGAAAGATGGTGTCAGTGACCAGAGAAGGTCCCTCTTTCTTTAGAGAATGACCGTGGTCGTGAAGCTTCCTTTCCATTGCGACAGGATTGAATCAGCCGAACCGCTTGAAAGCCTCCTTTTCTTCGTTAAATCGCGAGTTTACAAGCTTTTTGGGGAGATTTCCTATAGCCTAGAAGCGCCCACTGGCTTAAGATCTTGTGGGCTTAGCACGCCCCTGTGACGATCGATAAAAAGCATTGGACAAATACAAATAAATGGATGGATCGTCCCTTGATGCGGGAGGGCTTTCGTACCAAACCTGTGGCTGAATGGTTAAAGCATTCCTTGTTCTGACCGCAGCACCATATCTTGACCCTTTTCTCGAATTGGGTAATTTCGAGTTGGCCCATTCCCCTTCGACCGGTTCTCAAAGGAGAAGAACTGAGAGAGTATGCTATGCGCAGACTGACTTGCTGCTTGCTTTCTTTGAGGAATTGTGGAGTGAAGGTTTCAGTCGATTGAGACTAACTATTAGTACTAAATACCACACGTTAATCAAAAGCATACATGAGAGGCGAGAAATCGTCTGATTAAGAAAGAAGGGTTCCGCCTCTCACTAATACAAGACGGGGATAAGCCGGACATGACCCCTGACTCAATTCCCGTCTTCTCTAGTGGGAATTCTGATCCCGAATAACTCAGTCAGTGAGGATGTCCATGCTCAGTAGCTTCTCTGTCAGCTTCTTAACCGCGAGGGGCCTTTCCCTCTCTTCCTCTTTTTTTAAGGTAACCGTCCAGTCTTGGAAGTGAGGGTGTTGCAATCATTCCAATCCCTCTACTCTAGTATTAGCAGTTTCCTGAAGCCATTCTGCTATCATTCTAGTTTTTAGTAAAGTGACTGCCGTTGTTGATGTTCGATCGTTTAACTCGCAGCCAAGGAATGTTCCTGATCTGCGAACAGAACCGAAGGAGGTTACCGCGACAACAAACCAACATGCATGATTTAGAGAAGGATGATGATCTATCGTGTACGCAGGGATCGCTATTGGATAGAGCCGCGTGAGATACATTCTTCAATCGCGAGCCAAGGGTTTACAGTACTATCGCCAGGTAAGTAAATTCTCTTCTTTCGATCATAGGCGTTTAAGCCTCTTAAAGCATTAATAATCAGGTAAGAGAAATCCCTTTTAGAACCAAGGGAAGGCTTTTTCAAAGACAGGTCTTCCGATCAAGAAGTCAATGCGCTCGAGCCTAAAGGCCCCCTCTCCCTATCGGGAGAGCTGCTTTTCGCTCCTCTTCCTCTCTTAACTCTGCTTAGGTGAAAGGAAATTGGAAGAGTCAGGGCCTGCTTCTCATAGGTAAACTGCTTACTACTACTGCGACAACTTCTCATCATTCCCCCTTCTTTATACATTATACATTATACATTGGGGGTGGGCCAATATACCAGTTCATTTTTGGGGGTAAACGAAACTTATAGCACCTCTTATCAATAGAAGTGGTAGCACGAACAATGGATAGGGAGATCTCAGTCAGGGAAGAAGGTTTGCCCTTCCCCCCCTAAGAAAAAAAGTACATATGGCCGAGCGTAAGATCCATCCTTAATCTATTGCCATCAAAAAGAGTCAGTCCCTGTGGTGGAGACTCCTGAGAAAGATTTTTGGGCTGATGAGGGTTCCTACTCCTCCGGCTTCCTAAAGAGGAGTTCGTCATCCTTGAAGAAGATAACATATATAAGGTATTCTTGCAACGTATTCGTCCCAAAGAAGACCGATGACTTAGTCTCCATAGGTTTTTCGTCTCTCTCTGATCTTACCAAGCGATCCCGAAAAAGGCGATTAGATCTGAGGAGCCGGTTCTTGCAGAACCCAAGTAAGCCTTAAAGTTCACCTGAAAGATTGCAGTGCATTTGACAAGATCTCCTTCTTTAATAGCGGTTCTATCTAAGCGTGACCCGGAATCACTCACTGACGTCTTTGTGGCTGCGTCCACAGTTGAGCCTTCCTTTCTCTCTTCAGTCCACTGGTTGAACTACTCTCTTTACCTTTGGTTTCAAGTATGCTCTCTCTTACTAAAACGACTTTTTAGGTATGAATGGTCATTTGGCCCCCTTCTCGCGAGATTTTATTTAGTCAAGTTTGCTTCTGAGTGGATTGATAACATCAATGGTCTCGGACTTGACTTGAGGTTGCCCCTGATTAAGCGAGATTAGTGTTTCGGTCTTAGCTTCCCGAAGAGATACTTGTAGTGACTCTAGAGTATTCTGGCACTAGCGGTTGACGTCCTCCCCGGATGCCTTTAAAGGGAAAAAGGTAGGGGGCAGGCCTCGAAGGGCCTTACTTTACAGGTATTGAGCAGAGCCTGTTTTCGAAAGCATAGATGTAATTCCGGGTGGTACCAGTACATGAGACTAACCGACGGTTCTGTTCCTTCTAACCGGGCCTTAGTTCGCTCAGTCCGAGTCCATAGGAAAAAAGCTCTCCTGACTGAGGATAGCAAATCTAGAAGCGATAAGCTGGGTGGGTATTCATGACAGCTTCGAAGATCTGTGGCTTGACGGGGTGATAATTCTTTCAATTTAGTTTATATCTGCTTGGGATCGGGATAGCCAGTGTACTCACTTAGGCATGTGCTTTATCGAGCTATCTTTAACAGCTTGTCAGTCGCTTCGCAAGCTGGCTGATCTCCTCTATGATAGCATTTTTTTTTACTCGCTCGAGTGCTCTATATAGCTCGCTAACAAAGTGAGCTCGTTTTTAGCAGAGATTGGCTTTGATGCCCGGAGTTTTTCCGGAGTGACTGAGCCCTTACTTTGGGAAACTGCAGGTATCACAGGAATGATCGAAGCATAGAAAAAAAAAGTATAAATGAACTCGGAATGGATCAGCCAGGAAAAAGCTTACAAGTAGAATGAGACGGGAATACCTACGAACCGGGGAAAGGATTCTCTGCCTTAGAAAACATTCCTGAACAAAGGTATTCGTAGTCCTACGTGACTCTGAAACTGAAAGAAGCTGGAGTTTTCTTTTTCCAGGCAACTCGAGCATTCCTTCCGAGCTTAGACTGATTGGGGCATGGACTTATTAAAAAGTATTTAATATATTCTGGTTCTGGTCGTATAGGTTCACTTCGTACCTTCCTTTGACAGGAAAGCATTGCTTCGCTTATCCTCTATTTGATGGAAATCAAAGTATGCTTTTTACTTAAAAAAAAATGTCTTTTCTTAAGACTCTCCTCCTCATTTATATATGACGTTCGAAGATCATGGAACTCGGCCGTACGGTTAAATCCATTTAGAACTATCTATTTTGAAGGCAGTGACTGACGGTCTCAAGTAAAGAAAAGAGTTGGTTTCTCGAAATCCAGGGCACACCCAGTTGAATATATTTTAAGAGAATGACGAGGGAAGCTTCTAGGTAAGAAAGCAGTGAGCCAAGAAGCAAGGGGACAAAGGGTTGGTAGCACGCTTACGGTCTCATTCTAGTCATTCTGGGCAAGACAGTCGGAAGCGAGCAAAGGGTCGGCTTTCTTTCTCTTCTTCCCTCTCCCGTTGGTCGAGTACTAAAGCCCTCTCGTTATCACTCGAGTTACTCCGTACCTTCGGTCGAGCCAAGACCTATCCTGTCCTGAGCAAGCCTCTTTTCATTCTAGCGGTAAGTCAGCCCTTCACTTCAAGTGTAAGTTGAAGTCCTTCTCTCTTTCTTTCCATCCGATCAGCCAGTTGCAGAAGAAAAAGAAGCGATGCTTAAAGCCAGTTAGACCAATCCTGTTATAAAACTTCTTTCTATGGCCGTTGCTAACCATAGAGTTGAATTGATAAGCTAAGGGTGGTCGTAGATCAGAAAGTTCTCTTTTGAGTTTACTTAACATCAAGTTCCTGCAACCTAGGTTAAGCAATCCTGTGGGCAAGACAAGCCAGTGAGAGTTCTTGTCCTTATGTCTTCTCCTTCCATGGAGAGCTAACTATCTTTCCTCGAGATTCCTTTCTTTTCCTTACGTTTATACGAGCTTCTTTCGATTCGATGGCAAACAGTTTCTATGCAGCCTTTGGGAGTTCCTTCCTGGTGTAGCTGAGTGCTTCTGACTTTCCCCTTCCGGGCATCCTTTGCTTTGTTGTTTTACAGAAAGGCTTTTGCTTTTAGGGCCCCATCTGGCGCAGTTTCTTATGGGTAGGCTGTACCATTTTCAAGCCTAATTGGAGTGGAAATTCTTCTTTATCGTCTGAATTTAGGTAATCCTTATTTTCTTAGGTAACTAAATTCCTTTGGTAGATACCGAAGGTAATTGAAAGTGGTGTTTTCGGATGCCTTACGGGACAAAGATAACACATCAGTATGAGTGAAGTTACTCCTTTCTTTCGTATCAAGTAGGGATCCTAATCTTTCCTACGGAATGGGAATCCCCGATATAAGTGGAACCAATGGTCGCTAACTTGCTCAAGGAAGCATTGCCGGTCTGATACTGGTTTTTCCGAGGGCCCGGACGGATGCATAAATGTTCTTGCCTGCCCGGGGCTGCGTCGAAGAGGGATGTGCCTGAATGGCTTAGTAGATGGGGCCACTCGGTGATTGAGGTAAATCATAGTTTAGGGAAGTAGGGTAATCAAGCGACCCTAACGTCATAATGTCTCTGGGTAAAAGGACAGAGGAGGCAGTATGAACTTGGTCACTTAGGGGTGGCGACCAGAATGTACCGGCCAGTGTTAAAGTGGATGATGAGTCATCCTACTATAGGCATGGGGCGTAGACCAACGACACGCAGAAAGAAAGAGCCCTTGTGCTCTTCCTCAGGTATAGAAGGTTTGGAACCCTCTTTATGCCAAGAAAGAGAATAGACCTTATAGAAAAAAGGCCCCCGGGCCCGGAAAAGTCTTTGTACCTTTATTCCCTTGATTACTGTACGGATGCCGTTGGATATTGGATAGGCTCTCTCGTAGTCCAAAGCGAGTTCAATCGTATCCGCCTTTGAGGAAAAGACCGAATCAGTCTTTGAGCCATCCTAATAAATCCTCGTAGGTAATGCTCTTGGTCTGCCTTCAATCAGTTTATCAGCCTAAGGCTTCGCTCTATTACCTGTGTTGTAAGCTTTCCAGTCTTTGAAGTAAGGTTCAATGCTAGGAAAAATGCTTTTGCTTCGCGGGTCTATCACCCAAATTGGTTTAGTTAGGAAATTTTTTATACGAGTATGCCCCTATCCCGTAAGCCTTCCATCGTTGCAAGCCCCTTCCATTCGGCCCAAGCTTTCTTTCGATTACGTCTGCTTCCGATTCTGTTATTCCGTTAGCCTTAGTTAGTCGTTTAGTCAAAGCCGTACGTATGTCCCTTTCGAATCGTTCTATCATTCGAAGTAGGAGCTGTGGTTGCGGCGTAGCTTCTTCTCTAGATACTTCTTGTTGAACATCTTCAGGAGTTCATTGGTGTACACCGGTTTGCCAAGGGCTTGCGTCTTTCTCTGATTCGCCTTTACTAGTCAATGGTATTGACGGCTCAATAGCTTCTGAGCTTGGCTGTGTTTCACTTACTATAGCTCTAGCAAAAGTTGACTGACTGACTCGCTTCCTCTATCTCTAAAAGCTTAGTCTATCCCGGGGACTTACAATCTATAGCACCAGCTCTCAAGCCAAGCCCCCAGTCCATTACTTACTCGCACCTGGGCTGGCACCTTCTACCATAGGTACCCTTGCACGCTTACTTATTCATACAGCGCTAGTTACAATCCCCTTCCTCACCTGAGAGTAAGAATCTTCCTTACTTACGAAATATCCCCTCCCTGACTTAAACACCTGGGAAAGCTTTCTTGCTTACAGGGTAGGCTGGAACCGAGGCAGGGTTAGTTGCTTGGGATAACTTGCTAGCACCAGGGAAAGCTCATACAAGGTAGGGCAAAGGGGACTGAACATCTTTTAACTTCGCATCGGAACTCTCTAAATTCAACTTCCTTTCTCGCTCTCTCCCGTGGGCTATAGGGACTTAAACTGCAACTTACTCTGGAACCAGGCCAGGGGAGAATGAGTCACTAGCTGGAAGGGTAGAACGTAGGGCAGGGTTGGCTGGTTGGAGCGTGGACTCATTTGATTTAGATCCCCTTCTTTCGGCTCATCTTTCACTTCCGGACTCTAGCTTTATAAAATAAAAAACCTTCCTCACCTATAGCACCTGGCTTAGCTTTATCCCGGTGGACTTCCTTATTCTAGAACCTGAGTCAGAACCTTCCTTACTTCGTCCTTAGTTAGCCTTTGTCTCATTTCCCCTTCCCTACGCATGGCAGTAGTAGTAATGCAGGACCCTCGACAAACGGAATCGGCATAGGCAGGAGAAGTTTCGATCCCTCTCAGTTGATCACACGCCCCGGGCTCAACGAAAAGGTGGTTTCGAGAAGATTTTAGACAGGACAACCGTTAGGCTGTTTGTCGTCAAGGCCTCTCTTCGCACTGTGTCACCACATAGTCATGTGGATAGCCGCTGACAGGCAGGTTTTAGGAGACGACTTAGTCATTGCTGACGAAGCAGTGGCCGCTCTATCATGGATGATCTGGGTGTAGGAATTCAAATCTTGGGTTTCTGGGTGTTGCGAGTAAGCGTTTTCGCACCCCTTCTCGGATTTGTCCCCTGTGTAAAAGCTCTCAGGTCTCCTACTATTTTGTATTCTTTGGATTTTCCCTTTTATGAGGTGCGGTCACTTAAACTGTCGATCCGTCTGCGTGGTGGAGGAACCTATGGGAGAAATCCCAAGGACTTTAACCGGCATTGCATTGGTTCAGACATGTTCTTGTGGCCTTTTCTCCGATGGGAAGGAACAACCCCTTACCTTTTTCCCGTTTGGTTAGGTTTCCCCGAGTATAATCTCGTGGGTAGAGTAAGTAATTCCCTTTTGGTAAGACAGAGGATTCTTGATAGGCTCTGCCCCAACACTGAGTCCTTTGAAAAGATGGAGAAGGAATTATCCTCAGAGGATGAGGGATGGTTGGCGGAGAGTTCAACCTGGTTAAAGAGTTTTGCGTATCAGTTCAGTTTCAGGTCTGTCTTTAGTGGGCTATCGGGACAGCTACTGGATCTATCTATCCCGGGTTATTACCTATTAACAACAAGGTACGTTCTGTAGCAATGGCTAACTTAACTAAACCCTCACTCTAGAATGGTCACCGAAACATTAGGCATCTCTACATGACATCTACCTGACGAGCAGCTGAGTGGCATCAATTCCATTTGCCTTTCTTGCTTGCTTTGCTCTCCGCCGATCCTTATTTGGTAGGGATAGCTCGCTTAAGGAAGACTACCTTTGGGGCTAAATCTTCCAACATTCTGAGGGAAGTGCTATTCAATTGACCATGAGGCTCTACCCTTCTTTTCCGAAAAGCGAGACCCTCAACCAACCAAAGCGACCTCCTCGATCACAAATAGAAATGACACACCAAAGGATATAGAAAGTGTCCAACGCTTAAAAGTCGATCAGGGGCTAGCAATGGCAACCTATCGACCAATAGCGACTAAATCCTTCGATTTGACACGTCGACTGCTTGACTTCAACTTCTCAATAGACTGCCTCCTTTCTCAAGAAAGCATAGCCATATTCCCTTCTTTTCCTCTCCCCTTGTTCCGAGCAACTCTGCTCAATCAACATGGAAATTATATATAATATATAAGGCTATCCAATGGTTTAGTATAAAGCCAACTGACCGGAGTCAGAGCCATCCACCAGCTTGGACAGAAGACAATTGCCAGTTCCATTCTTCTAGCAACTAGCCACAAATAACATATGTGATGCTTTGTTTTGAATTTGGCTTGAATTTAGCCTTAGATCCCTCAATCGGGGATATCAATCCAACTACTTTCTAGGAAGTAATGATCTTGTGACGACTGGTTAAATGAAGAGATTAAGTCAGTGTTCATTGTTATATTTGTGTTTAATGTTCGGCTTAGCTGAATAAGCTTAGTCGAGGTTGGCTTGGCTCGCTTTTAGTTCTTACTTTCACGTTACTATTAAGGGCGGGCTATCACGTATCATTCCCGAAAGCAGCGGCTCCCCATAGAAAGAGTTAGGTCTTGGTTCCCCGCCTACTCCTCGAATGGCTCAACATCATCCTACTCCAAGTGATTGCAACCACATAGTTTGCAACAAAGCCTCATTTCATAACAACAAGATGGGTAGGGGTTCCGTTGGCTCTGCTTGCTTATCACTCTGTCTATTCTTTTGTCCGTCAAATAGCTCGTCTCCCCGCCTCGTAAACTCGGCTCCTTGTCTCTCGTCAACATAATACTCCTCCCGCTTCTGTGGTTCAGCCTCACTGGATCTCGGCAACAGCCGATTTATCATGGGCCCTCTCTCAATTCCCTCTTCGTTTGTTTTGGGTCGCTCCATCACTCACTCCGCTATAAGAATTGAGTAAGCCGATCCCGACTTCTCATAGACTGGATTGTCAGAATCTGCTCGCAAACTTGCTTCTTGCCCGTAAGGTATCCCTGAATCTCTAGCCTCCTCTTGATCAGGCTCATGTTCACCTCCAGCTCGATTCTGCCCCCTTCTCTTTCCTAGCCGCAGCTGCTCTTGCGCCGAAGATGAACGGGGCTAAGCATCAGGAAGAAGGGCCCAACCAGGCATGTGCCGGGAGTCAATAGGCGACCCTTCCTTCAATTCATGTGCTCCTTGATTGAATTGACAGGTCAATTTGAGGCTTCCCCTAATGACATGAGCCTATCACCTACTTCTTATTAGATTGACAGTTGCTGGTGCTTCGTTCGGGGCCCCCTTACTCAACATAGGGCCGCTCGCGATGGCATCTTTGGCAATGCCCTCTGCATGTTGGTCTGCAGGAGTGGATCTTCGGCCTCCACGGGTGCGTCTTGTCTTGCCGATGAAGCCGGACCATGAAAACGTTCTAATCTACCTTAGTATCTTCACCTCCGCTGGCAATTTCGAAATTACTAATATGCTGCTCTGCGAGATCTCCACTTCCATCATACAACCGAAAACAGCTAAGGAAGGAGCGAGGCGAGATCCGTTTAGAGTGAGTTCACGAACGGGACTTTCTCTGTTTTAGCGAGCGAACTTACCATAGGAATCCTACTCGAAAGGGAGTTACTTAGTGACCTACTAGTCGTAGGGCGCGAAACGATTTAACAATAAGTAAGAAAGGAGTGAGACTTCCTATGTTAGCAATAACTGCTGCAAGAGTGAGCGCTGCTATTGAATCGAGCCATTTCTGACCTTAGACTGAGATCGACTAGTAATGGAATATGCACCCTGTGAGGGAGATTTCCGACATTCAACTTGCGGAATAGATGCTAGTCTAAAAGACGAATCAGAAAAGAATCCCCTTAGTAAGAAGATTAGGACAGCTTTCAAAGGCTAGAGATGGACAAATGCCAAATGTCTTAGAGAAGGAGCGTAGCCACTCGGAGTAATTTTTAGTATGCCGCGCAGCTTCCTTCCCTTCGAGCTCAAGAAAGAAGCCATTGGAAGCAAGCTCTACTTCTCCCGGGTTGCAGGTATGATCTAAGAGTTGTTACACGGCCGGAGGCGCAAGCAAGTCTACAGAAGAGAAGGAGCCCCCATAGCTTGCGATCACCGAGTTCTGATGATTGGATAGCTCCACCGCTTACAGATTAGCTCCATAGCTCACTGAATGGTCGGACTTCTGAAAGTCCAGTCTACAGCCCTCCTTTGCTTAGCTCAATAGACTGCTTTACCTCCTTCCCCTGCTTTTCTTGATCTGGATTAGCTCCCAAGAATGAAGCAATGAGATTCAAGCCTCAGGCTAACTACTCACTGCTACTCACAACGCTCCTGCTCTTGGATAGGACAGACTAGCTCCTTCGCTTCATGAGGTCTAGATCTTGCTATGATGCCTCGATAAGCGCTTTCTGATGACTGAAAATTCCTCTAAGATCACTGGCTTGAGTTGTATTGCTCCTGTTCTAGATGAAAAACAGCAAGCGGTCCAAGTGAGTATAGCATTCGATGCTGACCTAGTCCTCACCAAGACTCAGACCGATACGGTAGTTGAGATAGGAATACATCCCTTCACCCTCGCTAAGGAAAGAGTGGATCCTACTCACAGAGCGGTGGATATGGTTGCTCGTAGAGCGAACAGACCTGTAGCCCATGTACTCCTTCTTACTGACCGCTTTACCGGTCGAAAAGCCGACTAGGCATCTCTCGATAAGCAAGAGCACTTCTCGAGAAGCTTTTGTTGCTGTTCTGAGTGCACGTTAAACGCCTTGTCCAGTATGACATTTCCTGTCGCTTACCGAGAAGTAGAAGTAGAAGTTGGATAGCTATGGTGCCTGTGAGCATCAAACCCGAAAGGCCCCCCCTTATATTTTTAATAAAGCAACAAAGACTAAAGCACTACTCCCATACCAATCACTGAATCACCAACCAACATCTGAATAGAGGACGGGACTCCCTTGAAGCGAAGGGAAACGAAGCAGAAAAGAAAGAAAAAGATGAGGTCAGTCGCGAAAACGGGCTCTGGATCTACTCATGCGGGACTGCCTGCCCTCCTTACCGACTGGATTGCCTGACCTTATCAAGCGGTATCTGATCAATCTTTTTCTTTCCTTTGGTTTGACTGTATATCATTGGCTTTCCTGCAAATAGAGGATCATTCTCCAGCTATGTCTCTGCGCACGACTTGCTCAACCTTATCCATATCCGCACCACTTGTTCAACCTGCGCACGACTTGACCAACTGCACGACTCTTGGTTTCGAAACGGATTCCTCATCTTTTAGCCTTGATCGGCTCTCGAACCACCTAAGACAAAGATGGAAATCTCGTTCCAGCTTTTAGCCTGTATACCTTTGATCCTTTGTTTGGCTCTTGTTGGGGATCTTCTTCTATGAATATTAGAATTCAACCATAGCATCTCAGAGCTCATACACCTTGATCAGCGATCTCCTCTTGCCTGGACGGCTGATGATTCTCTCACTCGTTGAGTTCGCCATTCCGACGATAGAAAGGTGGTTCAGTCGGGTGGTCGATCAACGGCTACATCGGGGGAAGAGAAGCAAGTAGTTCCTCCCTAGCTGGAAGTGGTTGCGAGATAGTGATCTCTGTTGTGGTGGTGAATCTCCTGCAGTGCCGGCAAGATCATCCATTGGTTACGTCGACCCGGAGAAGAGCAGGCTTTAAGTTCGAGTCTTGCTCCTATCGCCTCATCAGGGTTAAAAAAAAAGGTATGCTTGTCTTTACTTGATATTGATTGAATTCAAACGGATACCCAACCTTTTTAGTCAGCTGAGGAGTTGGTCGCTCATTAGCCAGATGGAGGAGTATTGCTTGAATCCACCCATGCTTCAATTGCTCTTGAGTCGGTACCCGAGATAAAGAAGGCGCCTGGTCCCCCGCCTTCAGTGGATCTCTTTCTCCTCGTGCATGCCTCTTCCGTCGATGACGTGATCTCTGAAATTCGATCGTGGGTCATGATCTCATTCCTCCCCCGGGTTAGTTCTTTCAGCCGATGAGGCTTCTTAAGTTTCATTCCGTGGAGTCGCAACTCCTTGAGCGCAAAAAACGTTGCTTGTTCGGTAAATCCAGTGGCTTTTCCTCGGGCCTCCGTTTGCTCCTACGCTTGTTCGACTTATAGATAGCACTTTTCAGCCTTCTTATAGAGAGTACGTTTTTCAGCAGCGTGCTAACGCGCTACGGCTTTTCAGCCTACGCTTGTTGCGAGCCAAAGAGTAGCTTAGCGGATTGGCGTGTTTGCCTGCCAACAGGAACTTCTACTTCAGAAACGCCGCCATCTTTCTTATCTTAGCAGCGGGGGAATTGGCGCAACTCGTCACGGCAACAGACTTGAATAAAGGACCATCAGGCAAATAGCAGGCTTGGAAACAGTTGAGGCGCGAGTAAGAACTGCCACCAGTCATGGTACATTACTAGTGATGTGGGCTTATAGTTGTTCGGCTGAATTTTAAATTTCACATCAGAACAATTTGCGTAATGATCCCAAGCAGTGCGAATATCCTGGAAGGACCCTTGCGTACCAAAGAATTGAAACTACTACCAGGAAAGGAGCGGGTGGGTATAGCCTGGTCGTACCCCAACTGCCGAGCACAACGGTGGGGACAATAGTGCTCCAGGATTGATAAACAAACCAAGTCATTCAAAGTGATAACCTTAAGCCACGTTCGGCGTGCTCTGCAGCAGAGATAGACTCGACGAACTTGGGCAATAAGGTTAGCCACCATGAAGGACCAGCTATTTTCGTCCCTACAGAGAGAAAATGGACCTCGGTAACGGCGTTGAAGATAGAGCGAGCCATTTTCAATTCCTTAGCATCTTGAACATTGACATCTGAATCAGAATCGCTCATTACAATCCACTTCATCCAGCCATATTTGGGAATCTCTCTGGGAACGGGAGCAATGAAAGGGAAATATTCCCAGAGCCATATTTGCAGCAGCCATAAGGGACCTTCAATGTTCTCCGAAACAGCAGTGTTATTAGGATCAGCTACAGAATCTATACCTCTGTACAGGCTACAGAGCATTGCTGGAGCAAGTCCCCCTTCCACTTTGAGAGACGGAACGCACTTTTTGTTCACTTTATTCCCGCTCGAGGAAGGCAGGCCGACTAAGCCAATAGAGCAAGAAGGCTGAATGTTCTGTGATTCCAGGGGTGATGTCGTGCTTTTTGAAGCGACGCACCAAAGGGTTGAAGTTAGTGTCGTTAGAGGAGGTCGCCATCAAAGCGCGATTCTTAAGCGATGCATCGAATGCTGCTATTGAATGCGCTGTTGTTGCTGAGTGAATAACCGGTCTTGTCGCTGCTATTGGTTATTATATATGAGCTGTACCGGGCGTTCTATTAAGAAGTAAATTTCCCGGTGATTGAGAACTACCTTGAGAGTCGAGCTAACTGCAATAATGGAACTTGCAGCGGAGCGGATCAGTCACAAACCTGAAACAAGTCAAGTCTCATCCAAGAAAAAGAAAAGCCCAAGGCTACGAAACTTTCCCTTCTTCGCATTCTTCTTATACGAAATAGTTAATCCGATCAATAGCTGCCTATTCATGCCATCAATCCTCTTAGAGGAAAATGCCATCGTCTGCATTCTTATATAGGCTAGCCAAGATGTTCCTTGGCGTTAATTCAATATCCTTACCTCGCTTGGAAGTACAAAGAAAGATAGAAGGCGTAGTCAGTCTGACGCATTCGAGAGCATCTAGAGCAGCTTATTCGAGAACATAAGAACCTAGTGGGGTAGATTATGCCAAAAATCCCGACTTTCCTAAAAGAGGCTTAACAGCTCCATCCGGCAAAGAGAAAAAGCCCTTCAGATTCAATTGCGACAAGAGCGTATTCGAACCTTCTGCAGAGGGTATTCTCGGCATCTTCACTAGTTGCCTTTCTTGCTCTCATTCCCGCTTTCTACTAAGGGAATTTATAGCTTACTCCTTAGAGTAAGGAAAGAGACAAGAACTCGAAAGGCTCTATCAAAGACCTTTAAAAGCCCAACTCTCTATCTGCTCGATCCCTAGCCATCGGGCTTTTCTCTTTCTACTAGCTCGTTGGCAGAAGAAAGTCCAACTGCGGGAACTCCAATTCAAACCACTGGCATGTAAAAGGGTTTAGACACTCAATGTTGCTTTATCTCACGGTACTTCAGTCACTCGACTGGAAAGGAGCAGGAAAACTAAGATCTTGTTCAGCTTACAGGGCATTCCCAAGAGCTGCAAGCGAATTCCCAATTTCGTTTTCTTCCACTGGATTTTGGATGGCTTAAGGAAGGGAGCAACAACTGAAAATACCACTCCTTCTCCAACTCCAACCCTTGGGACTGCAACTCCATCAAAGGCAGAAGCAATTGAAAGGAAAGCTACTCCTGCAACTAAAACCTCAAGGAAGGCAGGAGGTTGCGGAGTAATGGAAGAAAGAAGGATTGGAACTTGATTAGATGGGATTGCTTCCTTTAGCACTCCAACAGACTCAGAGATTAAAAAAAAAAAGAAAAGGGATGCGCTTATTGATGGCTTTTTTCTGGTCTGGTAAGGCGCTAGAAAGCTATTTTGATAGACTTACCTCTTGACTGCATTTACAAGGGCTTATCTTAGTACTGGTCTGGAACTTACTGCAAGAGATTAGGAAAAGCATTAAATAAGAATGCTTTAAAAAAGAGAGTACTTTAGGATAGGACTTACTTTTAAATCTTACGCTAGGTGGTACTGGTAGTGCTTTAGTCTCGTTATTTAGTATATTATGGGTAGTCCTTTTTTTTTGTTATTAAGGGTATACCTCTTATGCCTCCTTATGCCCGGGAAAACTCTTATGACTCGCATCCGGAGTATGAAATGCTACTAATTCTAATTACAGGTAGATCCCTTATGACTGGTCTGCAACCGCATCATTACCTCGCTCGCAGGCGCAAGAACAGGCCAGCAAAAGATTAGGATAGCACTTAGAGCGCTTAAGACTAGATCGAGAAACTGGACTAAAACTTCAAAATTAACTCCCAATCGATGAAATTAAAGTTTAAATTTAAATAATAATTACTGCTTGCCTATAACCTGAAAGCTTGCCGGATTGCCTAAGAGTGTAGGGTATTCTATTGGCTTGATCACTTTCTAAAGATCCTCAAGAAAACAGGCTTTCTAGCTATCATTTTCTTCTCGCCTAGAGATCTAACGAAGCTAGTGCGCGTAGACCAAAGCTTAGTGGAGAGACCATACATAGGCCAGTTCCAAGGCCAGGTTATCAACAGGGGAAGAGGCGGTGTCGATGGCAGGTTCGATTACGGAGAAGTCAATAATCAATGATTATGCGGAGGGTCCAGCAGTCACTAATGACCCAAGCAGAAGGGTCAAGCCTATTTTAATTTGTTATTGGAAAATGAGGAGGAAGCCATCTGTCATGGAGAGGCAATCCTCAAATACGTACTTTGACCTGACGGCTTACCGTTCTTAGCTTCTGATGGGAATTCCAAGTCGTATTGTCCATCGGAACCATCAATCATAAGATTAGCCAGTCAGAAAGTCTTCGCTCTTCCAAAGCCTCATTAGCACGCCAGTCAGTCAGCTTGACCAAGAAGACCCGAAAAGGCACACAATAAGGAAAGGAAGATCACGTATCGATCAATTTCTGCTACCCCCGAGCCATTGGATTGGTAAATCCATAGTACGAGGACGGATCTAACATACGAAAATAGCCCTTGTTGGAAAGGCTCTTCCCGGTGATGGTTGATGATTCCCAATGATGACTTATAGTAACAAGCGGATGTGGTGCAGGAGCCAGGGGAACCAAGGTAAACAGAGGTGATACCTCATGTGTGTTGCCCTCATCACCATCGCATGTCGCGAAGGTAGGAATAAGAAAAAAGGGAATCCCCCGCCATGCTAGGATTGTGTTTACCAAGACAACTACACTGAGTTGACAAAAGAAAGAGCGGAAAGAATTTTCATCCTGGAGCTGGTACAGATCATCCATCCTCTATTGTGAGTGAGTGGGCATTCTAATCTTTCTTTGAGTTCTACCCGGACTAGACTCAGTCAGGCATATAATCGATTCTTTGTTTGACCGGCTTTGGCTTGCTTTCCCAGTAAAGACCTGCTCCTTATTGTGCGATCTCCCTGTTCTTCCCAAGCTTCGAACTACCCGCCTTGCTTCCGCTTCTCTGACTCTAGAGATTACCGCCCTTCTCTTTTATAGAAAACTCTTTAACCCTTAGCGGTCTCAACTCAACCAGTAAACTCGTAAACACCAGATCTTCCTTCCCGCGATTCTCTTTCTCTTTCCTCCTTTCAAGTCAAATCTATCCCGGCTTTCTTCCGTCCTTACTTCGATGTTTAAAAAAGCGAGTGGCTTACGATTACTAGCCCTTTGCGGCCTTTCTGGTAAACTCCCTTTCTTCTTCTACTTACAAGTAAAGAAGCTTAACGCCCTTCTAGTAAGAATTTCATGCTTTGCCGACCCGCTATTTTTCTTTTCTTTTAGGTTGCAGTGAATTTTTTAATGAACTTGTAGATGTAGAAGGTGGTTACTCATTCTTTTCCTATAATTGTCTTGTCACTCTCTATTTCCTTGTTATCTGCCCTTGCCAATCCAGGTATTCAGTAGGAAGACTTCTTTCCGTCCCTTGCTGCAGAAAATATACATGATCAGTAAAAAACTAGAGATGGTACCACTACTACTGACTTTCTTACTGTTAATGCCCCATTCAAAAGAAAGGGGTGAAGCTACGGATGCCATTGTTTCCACTATAGCGGATGTAGTTTGTGTACCTGTACTTATAATAGCTCATGTAGCGAGGGAAGTTCCAGTAGCTGGAGAGGTTTGAAGATCTCGACTGAAAGGAGAGGAAAGACGAACAGAAGACGCAAACACACTTAGCAGGATGCCCAGTCGGACATTCAGGCTATTCAGAGAGATCTATGGGCCTATTTCCAATATATGATAGGGTCAGACATATGCCCTCGCCGCTCTTCAACATTTCACGAACTCTTGGATCCTCATCCACATAGGGGCACAGATTCAGGCAGCCAGACGATAAGGTTTTTGGAAACTTCCTTTTAAAGGATCAAATCCCAAGGCATTCCACCAGACATTCGCGGAGACATCGATTATCGGAGATCCATCCGCTCTTCGGGCGGATATTGATAGATTCTAAAACTTTTCCATAGCGGCTTAGCCGACCTTCTAGCTATACCTTCGAGATCGTCGAGGGATTCTCTTGGAAGACTAGATCACCACCCTCTACCCCCCCAAATTTATTACCAAGTCGGTTAATACTAACGAAACACTTTCTTATTCTCGCTCCGCCAGGCCTTGAGCAATGAAGACCGCCTCGTGATCTACCCGATACTTGTTCTGCCTAAATCCTTTTCCACGGCACAAATGTAAGCGACCTTTGGTTCCGAGAATCTAAGCTAATCTGAATTGAACAAGCAACAGAAATCTCTAACATCACTATACGATAGAGTTACAAAACACAACATGGAATTTAGGGAAAACCCTTGATTTAGGAAGATAGGGAAAGAGGCCATAGGCAATGAGGCTTCCAGCTATCCTCATGAGTCATAAGTGCTGTAATCAGTCCCGATAAGAAGCTCTCTTTGTAGTTGAATGATTCCTTTAGATAGCTAGGTCAATGCCTGAGAGAGTATAGTCCGGATAAGAGTTAGATTCTTGCCTCTTAGATACCCCCTTGGAGACAAAAAGAAATAGAAATTCTTTACAAGGATAAAAGAGAGAAGGTAGGGAGTGAATGCACTAATAGCCGTAACTAGGTTCGGGGCGTAACAAGGTAACCTTATGTGGAGCGAAGGCTAATATTTTATAAATAGTTGTAGTCGCGACGAACGCTCATGCTCAGACTATGGCTATTAGTCTCGAAGATGGTTACCTTCTAAAGCTAGGGAAACCCCATCTTTATATGTCTTGGCATTGCTTGATTTCTCCGAGTCGTGTAGGGCCTTTTCAAGTTCCGCAGGAGTAGTTTCGGTTGGAACTTGGACGCAAGCAAGAAACTTCTTTCATATCTCCTGATGGGCGGGAGAGGGTCTTTCGGGTTTCTCGCTATTTCCCCTATCTTTCTTGGTGTAAGGGCCTTCCCTGTCTCGTTTATTGCTCTAAGGCGCAATGCCTTTCCAATCCATCCGTCAGCGAATCAATCAGTAAGCGCTTTATCATCTTCGGGCTTCTAAGCCTTCTCCCCTTTTGCTTTAGCCTTTTTACCCCCTGCCGACGAAAGTCCCGATTTGAATTTCGCTTTGCACCTCGAAAAAAGGATTTTTTGCTTTTAAGGACTTCCTTTTCTTTTGAGGAAGTAAAGAGTCTCAAGGCAATTGCACCTTAGCCCATGGACTGAGAGAGAGACAAGGAAATCAGGCCAAAAAAAGGGGGAGGGAATTACTAGTGGTTCAGTCAAAGATCTCTTTCGTGTCAATCCGATCTCGTAAGCCAATGCGTGACATCCCCGTTTTGACCCAGATGTGTTCACCTTGCTACAGCCAAGGATCAAGGAAGTGCCCGAACCTCAAGTCGATGGCAAAAGAACTAATTCCCTCCTTCCTAAGATAGAGTTCCGACTGCACACAGCACCGCCCGAACGATTTAGTATTGGCAGTTGAATTCAAAACTGGATTTGTGGTCTTGAAAAGAGATTGAAATCCTCTTTAAGAGTGGCGAGACTCAAAGAAGAGGTGCTTTTGTATTGAAGAAGGGAAGGATCGTAGTGCTGGTTTTGATCTTCACCACCTTTGGAAAAAGATCATTTAGTGGATTGAAGTTGAGAAAATCCTAAGGTGGAAGGCTTAGGTAGTGGACTAAGCCCAAGGGAGCCGAAGCCTTCATTCCATTCAGCCTAGTCCCTCTGTCTTCCAGCTCTGGGGGAGCGTCTTTGAGCTCGGCAACCTCTTTTGGGGCTTGGTCTGCTGTGGCCACTTTCCCAAATCAAAGTGTTAAGACGTCTTCTGGTTCCGACTCTTTTTATGATGAACGTGAATAAGAGAGATGACATCAGCTATCGGCTATTGGCCTTTTCCTCAAGTCTAAGAGGTTCACAGGCAAAGGCAAGACAGCCAAAAGCCAGTTCTTCTCCCATCCCAGCTATTCTTGAGCAATTTGGAGTGATAATAAGGTAAGCCGCCCACCTAAGTCCTAATCCTTCACCAAAGAGTGAAATCCGCCTCTCAGTCAGTCATCGCCTACTCCTTCTAATCCTATCGGTCAGCGCCTAGTCTCTTTCGAAGTGCTCGAAGTCGGCTAAGTTTCAATGCTTTTTGGTTGCTGCTTTGTCCCTCGTCACCCTAAGAGAGGACTGAGTTTGCTTTCTTTCCTGCGCGAGTATTGTTGTAAGGTGGAATGCTTTCCCACTTTCCAAGCTTTCGGGGAAATTGGCTTTTGAGGTCTTATATTCCGTATAGTAAGCCCGGTTGGCATATTGTTGTATGAAAAGGAGTCGATTACCTCTTTCCCCTAGTCCCGAAATCCAACTCGATCTTGTGGTAGACTGCCCTCCTAGGGGGCACTAGGCAACTCACTCGTGGGGCATGATATTCCATAATTTCTCAAGTACTTGCTGCACTTCCTTCTCATACACATCCGAAGCAACGTTTGATCATCAGCATTAGAGAGTTTTGCCGGTCCTTGAAAGAGCGTCATCAGTCTAGCTCGTCATGACTCGATCATGGCCTTAGGCTGAATTGGTCCTGGCCGGAAGAACGAAAGATACCGGCAAGCACAGAGCAGTCGTCCAAAGGGGTTCCGTAGAGTAGTCTAACCCCGGGTCAATCCTTGGAGCTTTCTCCATGTCCGACAGAGAAAACTTGGTGCGAATCGGGGTGATGTAATCCACTGCTCGTCTAACTAATGTACTTATGTAATTAAAAGCAAATATGGCTGCCCGGAGAATCCGTAGTTGCTAAGGAAGAGAGTCGAGCCATAACGCGTTCCCCATCTTTCTAATCTTTAAAGCACTTATGCTTTTTTGACGGAGCTACTCCATGTAGCCAATGCCTTATAAAAAATTAGAGGAAATCGGGGCATCTATGACAATTGATTAAAAAGCCTTTCTTGAATGTCGAGATCGAGAGCGATTACACCCATTGCACGTTGACCTCCTTGATTGAAACCCTGAATCATGAGAGAGGTGGACCTCAGTTGGGACAGAGATAGGCCAATTTTATTGAGGGTTGTCAGTTGCTTGAATGTGTATGGTGACTCAGCATTGGTAATACGACAAACCAATTCCGAGTATGAGATTAGGCATGCTTGCTAGCCTGCGAATCTACTATGACAAGGTTAAGCAACTCGTAGAATGTTTTTTCGATGTCAAGTTCATGCATATACCACGAGGTTGCCGATGCACTAGCTAATTTTGCTACGGCATTAGCTGCAAGTGGAGGGCAGAATGTGGTAGTCACAGTTGAGGAAATTCCTTAGTCCTGCTTCAACGACAATGAAGAAAGAGCGGAAAGTGATGCAGTAACCGGGACGGAAGTGTCTCCGATGATTGCTCCATTCATCGACTATCTGCGATATGGTACTCTACCTAACGAAGCTCAGAAAAGAGATGTCATCGCGCCGGTGCGATCAAAGAGACTTTTGTCTATGTCTAGAGCCCCCGAGGTACCACAGAGTAAACCGAGGATCTCATTGATTGAATCCACTACTGTGTGTGTCCAATATCCTGATGACGAGTAGTAGAATAATAGATTCTTTCCGCGACCAAAAAGCTACTTCTAGTTCGGTACTTCTAGCCGGGCGGGAAGTCAAAACCAAATAAAGACTCTTCTTCTCCGATTTTCGAAGATTCAGAGAGATTGTTTAGGGGAGGAGGCCGAGGACGGCGAATCCGGAAAACTTTAAGAGTTCCTATGAAAGCATGAGATAGAGTGTTTCGAGACTTCGATGCCGATCGATAACCCTTCTTCTCTGGAGTGGAGAAAGGGCACCCAGTCTAAGAAGTTGAAGTTTATGACGAAGCCTGAAATGAGTAATAAAGAACCTCTATCCGTCCCTCTATGGAGGTTTTTTCAAGCCTGATCCGCAGCCTGTGAAGACCAAGAACTAAGAGTGGCTGGACGATTAACTAGGTCTATAAGCCAAAAACTAAATGAAAAGGACCAAAGAGGAGCGCATCGAAGGATGAAAATACGTTGTGAACGTAAGCGGTGCACATGAAACGTATGCGCTCTTTGAAATAACCGTTCCTTCCGTATCCGTTGTTGGTGTACGTGTAACCGGTCTTTCTGGTCTTGTTTGCGTATCAGCTCAAGCAGTTTCCGCTGCTGGGTGAATATCCTTTGCTATTGAATTTCCTCCTGTTATATCATCTATAGAAGAAGAAGGTATAGAATAGGCGGATGTCGGGTTGAAAGAAGAAGCTGCTTTCCAATCTTCCTCTAGAAATTATCTTTTGAATGGATAGATGTATTCTTTAAAGCGAAGAAATGAAATCGAAGCGCATTGGAATCATCGAAAATATAGAAAGTGTGCCGTGATTGACCTCTCAATTCTTCTTTCGAAATTCTCGAACATGATGAAGAACTCTTATCGGCTTGAGTTGAGGCTTCTTTTCAAGCTGAGTAGAAATTTCATAGAAAAAAGACTTTTCTTTAATAAAGAATAAGGAAGGAGCCGAAAACGAACTCAAAAAAGGGGTCATGGCAGAAAGAATTGGGTTCGAATCCCATAGCCCCAATGTGGCGAAACGAAATTAGGTTTCTAACGTATGCTATGCAAGCATTTCATTCCTTAATGGTACGTGTGTGGTTCTTTATTAATCTAAATTTTTCTTGTGGGTGTCTATTTACTCTTTTTTGTTCTCTCCCACTGGTAAGGAGGGTGCCGAAAGACGTACGAATCATTGTATTTCGTATTGGAAAAGTGCTCTTTGTTCTTGTTCTGTCGAAGATCTTACTTTCTATTGGATATCTCTTTATGGATGAATTAACTCGTGCGGTAGCCCAATTCCTCCCATCATCGTCGGGGGGTGGGTTCAATCCACCGGGTCCAGATCCATCTGGAAATTCATCCATCTTTCCTTTTTTTTATCCAAGCGACGACCCGGCCGGTCCATCCAGCCTTCCTCAGTCTACCCATAGGCCTAGCCTTTATTGTATTGTTGTAGGGTGGAATGCTTATCTATTCGCTTTCCAGTATGCTTTCCATTCGTTGCAAACCTTCGAAGTAGGATTCCGTATGTCTGTTGGAAGTGAATTTCGTAGGTTCTTACTAAAGTCTTGCCTTCCGCTTCCGGCATTAATAAGTCAAGCAAGAAGACAGGAGAAAGAAGAAGAGGTTTTCAGACAGTGGGGGGACACATGCTCCATTTTCTACCTACATCGTTACAATGGTGTCCTAAGATGACGTCGACACTGAGTTTGTTTGCACAGAGCAAACAGTTGGTTCCAACAAACAACAATCGAAAAAGTGCCAACCGAAGTGCCCAAATCTTTATGACTTAAATGAACAAACGAAGCAGCTATACTATATTTGAACAGACGAAATCGAAGCAAACGATCACAACATAAGCTTTTTTGTTATATAAATTTTGTTATATAAAATTACGTTAAGAGAAGAGATACCTATCGCTTTTGGTAGCTTTGTCTACGCAACGTGTTTTAACCAAAAAAGCAGTTTTTAAGAAGCTAAAATAGAAGGGTTCCCCTATCCGTACGGTTCTTCCCCCATGCTATGTTGTAACATTTGAATTGCTCAACTTAACTAGTCTTTCCAGTTCCATGTCGACTTTACGACGATGTCTTCTCCTTTGGTCACAATAGTAATTGCCTATGGTCAGCTCCTTCCAGTCTTTCGAATCCCGAACTTGCTCTTGGAGGGACGATGTAATTGAGATTGAACGGCACTCCGGTCCAGGGGAAAGTAAGTCGGATAGGAATTTCCTTCTCTTTCTTCCATTTTGACGGAGTTTCCGCCCAAAGTAGCAGTTTTCCCATCATGTGTCCAGTTAGAAAAGAAATGAATTGGAGTGAGGCCGAATAAAGAGACATTCTACTTTTTCCAAACGCACCTAGCTTTCTCTTCCTTCTAACGTGGTTGATCAAGTAATTGACTTAAGTCAGGCTCGAGCATGAAAGTAGGCAGATTCAGTTAATGAAAGTTAGGCTTTAGCCGAACGAAACCGGACTCATAAGCTTAGAAAGGGAAGGCTTTCACGCTTGGGCTACCTCGCCTCTAACTAAGTAGTTTACTTACGAAAATTCGGCTTGGTATGTGTTGGAGACATCGGCTTTATGCCAGGTTATTAGTGAAGGGTTTTGCTACCGAAAGGCGTAGTAATCCAGCATTAGTGAGTCTCAACTCCCGGTGGATTGAAAGAGTTGCTTACAAGACTGTCCTCTAAGGCTTTATTCATTCTAATATGGTCCCGAATAAGCAGATAAAGTTTTCTTCTTTCGAGAGACTCTGCTCTTGTATAAGAAGATCTCTTTTTTCTTCCTACGCATAAAATTTGTATCGAGGGTTGCTAATAAAAAAGACATTCGAATGGATAATGATCCCACGAGATGTGGTAAGCGATGCTGCGCTGGATCGCGGTCATTAAAGTTAGATTTCTAAAGTTGTTCAATCGGCACTCCGATCCAGTAAGGGAATTCCCTTTTATGGTTCTTCTTGCCACTCCTAAATCGATTATTTAGTTACCCAGCAAGACTAAGGAAATTTTTGAGAAAGGCAAAGTTGGCTTCTCTAATAGTAGCTCTTTACCTTTACTCCATAAGATTGGGCTTTTCCCTAGCTCGGAAGCTTAAGGCTTTCACCGCCCCTACTGTTGAAGAAGGCTTTCCGCCAGCTCGATGCTCAAATAAAGAGGGGTTTGGCCTAATTGACCTAATAAAGAAAAAGGTTCTTCTTTCGGTTCTCACTGAAACTCTATAAATCCAAAATATGGGGCTGGGTGGTACCTCCTACGTAATTACTTCACGCCAAAGTCAAAGTAGCTTCTTTTTCGATGTCATCAGTTTAGGCAAATTCAATAGGAATTTTACTTTTTTTCCCTCGATCGGCATTGCTCTCGGGGCTCAATCTTACAGACTTTGGTCACACCTGACTTTCCTAATTGTACTGGCGCATTCCCTTCCTAAGGACCCCGGCTATCTTCTTTATCTCTATTATCCCGCAGTTTAGTAGCTTTTCGCCCTTGCTATCGATATCGACTTTCTCCGGTGAAATAGCAATAGACCTAGGCGCATTAGGAAAGGAATATTCTTTATTGCCGGGTGAATATAGAAAATGCGTCATCTCATCTCGGGACTCCATTTTTCTTAAGTCAAATAGGTCGATGCCCGGTTATTAAGTCATCAAAAGGGCGAGACATTCTTGCTTTTTTCGCCTAGCCTAGTTGAAAGACTAGCTCGAATGGCTTTTTGAGCACTAATAATAAGCTACTACTCCGCTCATTTCCGATCCTCGGAACCGGCCCTCTTCCCTATTTCTCCTAGGCGTGCAACCTCTAAGCCACATTACCCGAGCTACCCTCTTCTCTTAAAGGGCTCCTTTGCGAAGCATCCAATCTTGCCTTTTTTCTTTGGGTTTAACAGGTGGTCAGTTGCAGCTAAAAAGCAGTCTCTTTCTCTAGTTCCCCACTCGTGTCTAACTAAAGTGGCTATTGATGAGAAAGTCCTTTTTGTATCTTTACCTGCATAGCTTGAATGAAAGCAGCGCTTGGCCACCTATCTATATTCTCCGCCTGAAGTGAAGGCTGTCTCGGTTCTTTCGTGTCAAAGTGTGACTTTGAAAGTCTCACCTTTATTTATGAAATTCATTTCATTCCCAAAGCCACGGGCTTTTTATTCGCCCAGGTTAATAAAGTGGTAGTCCTCTTATGGGGTTTGAACCCTAGACCTGCCACTTCACTTCTACGATAGGTGTAAGCCCCTTGTCCTTTGACAGGCGTGCTTCCGAAGCTGCTGCTCGTGGTACTGTTTGGAGGCTTTCTTCGGGCTACCCGGATGCTTCAACTGCTTATGCTTCCTTCACCGTTGGGCTAGGTCCCAGCCGCTTGTAGTCATCTTCCCCATCTCCAGGTGCTATGGATCCTCGTGCATTGATCAGCTGTGGGCACGTCCGGAACTACCAAGTGGGATTGACTCTGACCCGCCTTGAGGAGTTAATCAGCTGTGGAACTATTCGATTTTAACTAATTTAAAAGATTTTATTACTCCTATCGAACCAAAGACTTAATACGTGGGCTAAGCTCAACTCACTTGAACGATAGAACTAAAATAAGTAGTTTCACTAGCAGCACAGAACGAACTTGATACCACATCTTTACATCTTTAAATAGTCCTTTCCTTTGAAGGCAAAAGAAGAAATTTATTTAAAAAAGAAGTTTAGTAAATCGTCGAAGCTTTTGCTTCTGTTCTCTTAGCTCTCATTGGGTTACGATTGGTTCACAAACGATAGAAGAAGAAAAGAAGTTAGGATTCGACTAGTTTTTAGCTTCACGTGGAAAAGTATTTTTTCAAGATTATCATATCTAGAATAGATAGAATTAGGAAGAAGCGGTCTTAGCTGCTATCTTACTTCCTTACTTCTCTAGGGGAGGAAAAGAAAAAAAGCTCTTCTTGCTATTGGCGACTCTGAACGAATGAGTTGAATTTGGGAAGGTGGTTAAGTCATTGATAGAGATGAATCGAATCCCCTAGCATTAGACTAGCTAGCCTTAGAATAAACTATTTATGTAACTTCGTCTTCTCCGCGATATCAACCTCAAAACAAGATATGAATCCCCATCTAGTTGAACCTAGCCTTGCCGGGTAGAATCCACACCGCTCGAACTCACTCTCCTAGCTTCTAGCTTTTGACCTAATAGGAGCCTCGGAAATTCTTCAATGCTTTCCTGGCCTGTGTTCAATGGCCTGCTTTCTCACTTTCAAAGCTTTTGGCTTATTCGATACTGCTGAAAGGAACGAACCTGACCTGCACCCTATTACCTATTTTCCTAAGCAAACTCCCATTGGCTGGCGAGTGATTTTTATACCATTTAGCTCGCTTGGCCTCCAAAAAGGGAACTGGAAACAAATCTATCTCTTATCCTTTTACTTAGGACTGCAACTGGATTAAACTAGCCTGCCTATTCTCTCCTAGGGAAAATTGTCTACCTCATAGGAAAAGTATTCGCTTACCTGGGTAAATAAAAAAGTTTGCCTATTTGACTAATAGTGCTTCTTTCTAACTAGCCTGTAACCACATGAAAGGAAACTAACGGGCTTTCCGGGATCACCATCGAAAGACTTATTACGCCCTTAAAAAGATCTATCCCTTGACCTACCAAAGAAAGATAGTTAGACCTGGGGACAGAAAGCCTTTGTTAGGAGTCCTCAAAAAAATATTCATTCTAGTATTCCACCATATAAATAAAATATCATGGAAATAAATATCCATCTATTATTGTTAGCCTTCCCAGGTAGAAGAACTCCAACAGGATTAGATGAGCTTAAAACACTCCAAAAGGGTTTCCCTAGGACTTAGCTTGCCTAAAATCATTCCTACTTTAAAAAGCTTTCTCACAGGCTGTGCTTGCTTTTATTGAATCACTTAAGGGAATTGGCCTGCAAACTATTACCTCGTATCGCCTAGGGAACACTATTGCTTTCAAACTTACTTGCCCTATCCTATTGAAGTCCAATTACTGCTATACCCGTATACCCGGGATTACTGTGAGCCCTCCTACTATTGGAAGAAATCCGTCACACCTTAGACACGGTAGGAATAGTAAGATTAGAACTTCAAGGCCCTTAGACCATTCTTTGTGCAACATGGTTAAGCAAACTATCCAGGATAGGAAACTTCCCGACGTTAGTCAATTCATACCGATTAGCTTGTGTAATGTGACCTATAAGGTCATCACCAAGATGATTGTCAATCGGTTTAAGATTTTATTACCCTCATGGGTATCCCCTACCCAAAGCAGTTTAGTTTTTTGGTTGAATTAAATATGATCCCAAGTAGTCTTCTTTTCTGATTAAAAATCATTCCAATCCAATAAGGCGAAGGTGGAATGAATGGATCTGAGAAGGAATCAGTCGTTATATATTAATAGAATAGCATTAAAGGGAGCGGGAGTCGTGGTTACGGGTAAGCGTCAGGATATTTTAGTCTAGAAAAAAGGAAGATTCCCTCATATCGTTTCATCTAAGAGTTTCTGCCAAATGCATATAAGACATCTGTAGCAGGCAGAATGAGTCTTCGGTCGCTGAAGGGGAAGGGCAGACTGGCATTTCAATCTGCCTTCTTATCCATTATTATATCTCCTCTAATTACCAAAAAGGCCCGGTTATGCTTTGATGAGCACCCTTTTCTAAATAACCCTTGATGGCAGTTAAATGCTATCGCCTGGTTTTGCATAACCCTCCTAGAGGTCACAGGCGGGCTACACCTCTGGAGTACACCTTTGATACATCTTTATACAGAGCGGAGTTATGGGGGGCGCCTTCCATAGGGTTGTAGCCAATAGATCGACCAAGCAGATTGAGGACAAGAGTTGTTGTCGAGTTGAAGACCACGTTCTTTCTGTGATTCCACAAGATCCAGCACACAACAGGGAAAACCATGCTCCAGGGGACAGCACGGAGGTAGGACATCCCATTTGACTGACAATTTAGTCTCAACCAATCATTCACTGTAAGCACTAAAAGTTTTCTATGGTTGTGGGGATGTGAATAGCATTCCAAATATCCCTAGCCACTTTACCGTCTCGAAGAATATGAATAAGAGTTCAATATTGTCGTGGCAAAGAGGACAAAAAGGCAACTCTATGGTGTCTCTTTTCAAAAGAAGTTCTCTCTTGGCTATCCGACCCTGAAAGCAAGGCCACAGGAAGAATTTCATTTTAGGGAAAGCATTAGTCTTCCAGATCCAACTACAGGTCATGTTGTTGGCTTGAGAGGTGTTACTATCCATTTTTACGCGGATTGCATGCAAAACTTCACTTCCCATTACTTGACCCTTTCCACTCCTCACTTGAGTTTTCACCAAGCCAATCAGCCTCTTATAGTATAGTTGGAGTACTTGATGAGTGCCCAAGGATGCTGCTAGACTAGAAGGAAATAGAAGGTATCGAGCCTTTGCTTTCTTGTCCATTGAAGGAAAGGAAATGAGACTTATATTTCTAATAGGCAAAAATCCTAGAAGAAGGAGTCTTCTTAGGCCTCTTTCGACGACCTACTTCATACTCAGTCCTTCCTCCGGAAGAAGATAGCTTCTTTGACGAAAGCATCTTAGTGAAAGGATAGCCAAAGCATTCATATTCTATGCTTAAGTTAAGTCCTAACTGCCACGCCATTCACTTCTTTCTACGCTATTCGATCACAGGCTTGTTAGCGATGTGGAGTCAGATTCCTTCTGTTCTCTAGCCTCCTTTTCCTTTTGTAGCTTCCTTCATACAGGGGAAGTTTGTTTTCCTAACCACTGGAAGTAAAGAAGTAAAGTCTTCTGGAAGTAAAGTCTTAGTACAGTTCACACTCAATCAATGGAAGGGTCAGCCGAACAGACCAGTGATCTACCGCGCCCTAACCAGCAAAAAAAGACTTTCAAGTAAATAAGAGGGGGAAGAAAAAGTAGATTCCTCCGAAACTTAGACTGTATGTGCTTAGCTTAGGACTGCAAATCCTAGTAGGAAGAAGGAATTACACGCGCTGGAATGGAACACTTTCTGCTACAAGGCGATGCCTTTTGGTCTAAACCGGGTCAACCTACCAGCGCGCCATGGTAACTCTATTTCATGATATGATGCATAAGGAGATCGAGGTGTATGTAGATGACATGATTGCTAAATCTAGGCCGTAAGAAGATCATTTAGTGAATTTGAAGAAGCTCTTCGATCGACTCAAGAAGTACCAGCTGCGTTTGAATCCGGCCAAGTGTACGTACGTTCGGAGCCCAATCGTGGAAATTGCTGGGTTTCATTGTCAGTAAACGAGGAATCGAAGTTGACCCCGATAAAGTGAAGGCCATTCAGGAGATGCCGATCCCACGAACCGAGAAAGAAATCAGGGGATTTATGGGAAGGATCAACTACATTGCCCGCTTCATCTCAAACCTCACTGCAACCTGTAAACCCATTTACAAGCTGCTAAAGAAGAATCACCCGAAAGAAGGCAGCAGGCCGGATGATTAGCACTAGAGAGCGCCTGAAGGAAGGCAAGTCGAGACCTCAATCGCTGATCCAGCAAGAATGTCAGGTGAGACCTATGTTGAGTCAAATAGGCTTCCTGTTGACTATTGGTCTGTCTGCAACCGGGATTAGTGAAACCCGGACAGTAAAGGCTTTACCATGAGAGTAAGCGGAACAGATCCCATTTCCAAGCACTGAGCGGAACCATCCGAGCACACCGTGGAGCCTAGTTTACTTGTTCTCTTTGATTCCTCTGGACCAATGAAGACAGATGTACTAGATACAGAATCCATGTAGATCTAGAATGACACCAACCCAATCTCAATGAAATAAAGAAAACTGCATCAACAACCTCCTCTTCTTAGCCGCTCTCTATGAAAATCACTCATTCTGGACCTAAGAGGGGAGAATGAAAGCCAATCACTTCTGTCACAGCCCAAATCAATTATTATATGTCACCCTCGAATCTTCGCAAAGAAGGTACGTGTCTCAAAGAGGATATTGAATATTATTAGTAGCAGGGCTAAAGTACCTCTTTGACTGCAAAGAAAATGAAAGAAAGATTCTTTAATGCCTCTGGGGGCGCCCCATCAACCTAATAATAATGAGAGGCTTTGAACCCCCTGCCTCTGCAGAACCTATATGGAAGTCCATAACAAGCTATCCAAGAATCATTGGGAGACAACTGATCTTTTAGAACTTTGTATCCAAGAAGGTTCCTTTTAGTCTTTTGCTTGCCTCTGGAACCCAAAAATGCAAGAGATGGATGGGCATGAGCCTTCTTCATTCACTGATCAACCTGGCCTTTCCTTTAAATCCTTTGCTTTGTTTTCAATCCTCAGATGGATAATGTGTTTGAACAGCTGCCAAATCAAGATCAGGAGAGAGACCTGAGAAGGATTCTCTTTGCTCTTGCTTGGGCTTCTTACCCAGAAAAAAGAACTCAATCATTATTGCGTAAATAAGTGGTTATCTTCAAGAGAGGAAAGAGAGAATCGAAAAACCACCGCCATCGGATTTAAAGGCTGGCAGAAAATCCAATATCAGAGAAGATTTTTTAGTATCTGAAGAACTGCCAGATGAGGAAGTATTCGTAGCAGAAGAGGTTCCGATTCCATTAGCTACTAAGGGGTCACCGCACAGAGGCGATATCGAACACCACTTATGATATTTCATCAAAAAAGGAAAAAAAAAAGATTTAACTATAACTATAGGACATTCTCTGCCTCAAGTCCCAGAGGCAATTCTAAAGCAGCAGCAGATTCTGTTTCAACAGATTCTTCCCATTCTATATATTCCTGTGAATACTCTATGGCTGTGCCTTCCTCTTCGTCTGCAGCAGCAGCTGATGTAGCAAGGTTCGATGTAATTGAAATTGAACTCGAGCCTCTACTGATGGTTTGGCGCTGTTCCCTACCGGCTCTAGCCCGCTTCCGAATTGGATGTGCTTGAATCACCAGCCATCATGAAGCACCCGCTCCCGCTCTCCTCAGGAGACCTGCAACTAGGAGCACCCGAGCCTATTACAGAGGAGAGACTGGCCTATGTTTTAACAATAGGATATTAAAATCCTTCCTCTTCAATTACATCGAACCTTTCGAGCTCCCGGGTTCGATTCGCTTGGCTGGCAAGGATGGAAATACATGGATATGGTTAGTTGGGAAGAGATTCCACTGGAGGTTCTCCAGGCTCTGCTGCCTTGTACCTGCTTAGCCGGGGCTAGGGGACCTGGAGAAGCATTTGAAGAGATATCCCCAGGAGATGCAGGTGGAGCCTATGGGTCCGAGGGAGAAATGGATTGGCCAGGGAGTCTCCGAATTAGCTAATTTCCGGAACTTGGGCAATCAATGAGATGGAGCTTGGATCGGATGGAAGGAATCCCCTCGTGGGGTCAGATAGAGCTACTTATGGGGGCCTATGCCGCTTTCTTCCGGTGGGTCAGATGGAGGTTCATTGGTCACAAATGGAGAACTCGAATGAGATGCTTCACTCGCCGCTGCCCCAGGTAGAGACTTTGAACTTCCACTGCATTGGATGATGGATCTGAAGAGGCGTCACCAGCCCAGGTATCGAAGACAAAGATAGAGAAGAGGCAGATGGATTCTGTCGATGGACTCGAATATGGAGATAGAGATTAGCTCGTTCTTGGTTCCGATGATTACCCCTCCTCTCGTTCAGATGCTTACTGGTTGGGGAACCATTTTTCCGATAGTTGGCAGCTTAGAGGGGAGCGGAAGAGGTGGAAATTGGATCGAATAGAAGAGGCCGGATAGAGAAGAGGGGGAACAAAGAGACTTGTATTCGCCTTCCTCTCCGGAAGCAGGTAGTGCCTTATTGGGCGGGCTCTGTACCGGTTGATCAGAGCTTGGATCATATTCTGAACCTGGAGAGTTGGTCAAGTCCTTTATATACATCATGGAAATGGTGGCCGGTACCTGTGGGAAAGCTGATGAGTCGATAGCACCACTTGGGTCATCATCAATGGATAGAGAAGAGGCAGGTTGGCTAGGTTTTGAATTCTTTCTTTCGGATCAGGCTCATCAGCAGAAGAAAGATAAGAATGTGGTGAAAAGAGGTTGCTTGGTATTGATCCCATTGGCTCGGCATCAGCATCAATGGCACCACTCGGGTCATATGCCCCAGGTAGAGGTGTAGGAGAAGGACGATTCATAGGGTGTGGCCCCATTATTGTACGTCTGGATAAGAACCTATCCAAATATCTGATAAGAACCAATCCAAATCAAATAGTAAAGTATTCAGGATGTTTACTTGCTTAATTCTTACTTCAATACTATCTTATACCTAAGGAGAAGAGTAGTGAAGTGATTCACAGGTGTGGAGCACGAACTACTCGGATTAGTTACCGAAGGGTCTCACTCTTTGACGGACATAAGCAAGCACGAAAGAGAAGGCAGCGGGAAAGACGGGAGCACGAACGAGGGAGCAATCCACCAGACGTAGTACCGGAAGAGGGAGGGAAAGAGGCTGAGTCCGGTGATGTTCAAAGAAGGAAAGATGAAGATATAGTCAACCCTGAAGTTTTGGAAAGATTCGGCCCGTGGATGATAGTGCAACGTAAACCTCGGAGATATGATAAGAATATGGAAGCCAGGAGATCTAATTTGAATATGATTGCTGGGGCGCCAAAAGGGGTGATGGCAAGGCCAATAGGAGTCTGTTTTTTATTTTAAAGGAGAGTCAAGTAATATTGGGCAATCGAAGTTTGCAGTGCTTGAAGCTAATGAGGAAGATGGGCTGGAAGCAGGGAATGATGTGGGTTGATATAATGGGTCATGATGACCAGGCCCATTCGGAGGGAAGAGGAGGCAAACAAGAGCCATCAAGGGGGAGGGGAAGAGGAAAAAGCCCACCAGATTTAGGGTGTGTCGGAGCTCGCAAAAACGGCTTTGAAGCTCCAAGTAAATCTCCATCACCGTATCACGGTTCACACATTCACCTAAAGGGCGATTTAAAGTTTCTTTCAACCCCTTCTTCGTGAGAGAGGGTATAAGCCACGAAAAACGATCACCGAGAGTGCTTGCTTAAATGTATAGGTGTGGCTATCGGTCAACAAGAAAAGCAGGCATCATAATTCCCATCGCAATTCTCCGCGTTCGTAGCGGAGGTCCATGGCACTAGACCGGTCAAGGGGTGCGAATCCGAGGGATCGAAGAAAAGGCGCCGTGCCTTGTGTTTGAATGAATGTTTCTAGAAAAGTCTCGAAAAGCCTAAAACCTTTAATGTGGAAGGAGAGTGCCACCACTAATGGGAGAGTTCTTAGTACCGAAGCGGTAAGTTACCACTAAAGAGAGGTCATGTTACCATTATCGAAAACGTGAGGTACCACGAAGGAGAGGGATAAAAACCTCTAAGGAATGGAAACTTTGAAAAGTAAATCAATGGTTTGGAAGGACCACCCACCAACAACAGAGAATATTAGATGTCCCCCCTTTCAGTCGAAAACTCCGTTCTATCGCTTGTGTCTTGTGGGAAGGTCCGAACCGCACCTAGTAGAGAGACAGAAATCTTACTTCAAAAGCCAATGGGAAGATGGAAGGGGATGAGACAGGACTGAACGGGATTTCTAGTGCAAAGCTGACAAACCCCCCAAGTCTATTCCTTACTGGTGGTAAGCAGGGGGTGCAAACCAAACTGTTGATTCGTGAGCAGTGTCCGCCCTTGTATCATGGGAAACGGCATAAGCTGCCTACTCGCTTGCCTATCAACAAGACGATGCTGTCGTGTCTCTCCTCAAATTTTGCTATCGAATGCTCCCGTGGCCTTCCCTGGTGGACTTTCCAAAAGAGAATTGAATTAGGTGCTTCTCTCAATTGCAGTTTTTGAATCCGTGGAATAAGCAGACAAAGAATCTATCTCAGAAGTCTTTCGAACCACGTGAGGCAAAGCTCAACCGAGGGCAATGTTCCTGCCACTAATCCACTACTAATAAGAGTAGCAAGGCAAGTCACAGTCGATCGAGCACTGGCCACCCTTGCATCTCTAACTTCAATTCTTGATGTATGAAGTCAGAATGATCTGGTAAAAAGCGAAATCCTAATCCCATTGACATAGAAAGATTAGAAGACTGCAATGATGAATCCATCAAATTCCGAGAATCAATGTAATTGAGAAAAGGTACTTTCACTTGTACTTCATTACTAATAGACTGCCTAAAAAGATAACGTGTACGATTTAATAGGAAACGTGGAATGCCACTATAAGACGAAAGCTGGACCGAGATCTCTTACTAACATTAAGTAACTTACCAAGATTTACTCTTGGTTCCAGGTATTCCACTCGCTCGCTAACGCTGGACTGGTCGAGATGTCTCAGCCTGTCAGGGAAGCAACTACTTACCTTGTTATTATTCGCTATCCAAACCAGAGCATCTTGAACCTAATACCCAAATCCTTGAATCCCCTATCTCATACTAAGCCTAGCTTTCACTTCAATAAGATAAGAAAGATTCCGGGGTTTATCTTACCTTATCGAAGAATCTAGTCATGGGTCAAAAAAGCAGGAATGCTTCTCATTGGCCAGCGACTCTTCTCTTCCCACTGATTAGCCATCCCGGCAGGCTATTGCATCTTAACATGAACAGGCCTTGCCTTCCTCCTATAAGAACTCCGTTATCTCGCTTTCTTAGCTCCCAAAATAAAACCTTTCAGTCACTAGCAGGGTTTTCGCTTATGAGAACTAGCTTACCCCCGACCACTTCTTTCCTTTCGATCAGCATCGTTAGCCTGTCTAGCTCTCCCTATACCCGACGATTATGCTCGCCTGTCTCCTGCTTCAGTCCTCTACTCAAACCTTGAACTTGAAAGAGATTAGCTGAACGTTTTTTAGCTTACTCCCTTCACTAGGCTCCCCCAGGCTTTTCAATCCTGTCAGCGAACTAAACTAAAAAGATATGCTCATTTCCTTATAGGAGAGTAGGATTCACGATAATATATCCTCAAAACTTTTTTTATTTAAAATAAAGCTTAAAAGTAGAATATATATATAAGATATAGCCGGAAGCGAATGCAAGATAAGATTCTAGCTTTCTATTGAACTGGATCATATGGGATAGCGGGAATCTGGTTCCAAATGCTTAGCTCACGGATATCTATCTAGCCATGTAGTAAGTATCTACACTCAAGATTAAAGAGAGCATATAAGCATCTTCGGATGGCTGGGAGTTAGAAAAGAAGGTTTTTTTACGATAAGTAGTGAAGTTATGCCGAAGAACAGGCTAACGAATCTGTGCCCAGCTTGCGAGTAAGCCCTGAAGCCAACCAACTGTCGGTTCCAGGGGAAGCTAGAATCCGCTTAGGATGGGATGGTAAGGATAGCGAGTGCCAGGGAGCGAGCGAATGAAAAGCGGGTTCTTATAGAACGAATTCACGGAGTGCTGAAAGCCAACTAACTACGACAAAGGGGAGACCTAGACTCTCTTAGACGGGGCCCTAATGGGAGAAGGGGAAAGCTTATAACAGGCTCTCCAGCAGATAAAGGGAGCTGAGGATGGCATCCGATAGTCAGGTTCATTGCCAGCTTTGAGAGAGAAGAGAGAGATAAAGGCCACTAGCCGGGGGTTGGAAGGAAGCAATCCATATAGGGAGGGAGTCGAAGAGACTGAAAGATAGACTTTCCATTTAAAGTTTAAAAGACATTCGGTCACCCACGGAGCGGTAACAAGGGATTACTTTACTGAAAGCTTAGTAAGGCAAGGAACTTCTTGCTAGACTTCTTGGAAGTAGTGCTTTCTTCTATTGTCTCGATCAGGCGGGGTAGCCTAGCTAATAGATCTGCCACTCAAAAGAGAAAATCTTCAGCTCTAAGCAAAAGAAAAAACTTCTTCTTTTACTTATGCAATTTTCTTTTCTTGAATTGACACCTATGTCAGTTCGAACCTGACGGGGTTGTTGTCTTGTCCCTCCGTCCTTCTTTGCTCTGGATAGGGCGGAAGAGCTAGGGTCTATAGTAGCTTTCTATACGATAGAATAGGATCAGGCAATAGCTAGGTAAGAGACATGAATCGTCATACCGAGGATACCATAGATAGCAGGCCTCCCCCAAAAAGGACTCTATAAAACGTGCAAGATCCAGAAGGACCCATAGTATGATCTATCATTGATGGTATCAAAAAAAATCTTTCCTTTCACTTCGATGCCCATCGAAACAGTTTTTTATGTACCCCATGTACACTTGGAAGCAAGAGGTGATTATCCGATCGGGCAATAAGTGGCTTTAGTCTCCAAATCTTTGGTTTAGTGGTGAATAAGTAGTTCGTGGGGTAATGGAATGGTCTAGTTACGTGGGGAGGAGGAGTCATAGTCCCATTCATACGATCCTGAGTTGGGGGAGTTAGACTTACTATCCCACTTTCACTTGGTCTCGCTTTTGAGACGTCCTGCTGTTAGGAAGCCTCTTTCCATCGAAGAGTCCGGCACTTACGATCGGCTTCAGGATACCCTATCGGGATATCTTTCCGCAACGGCCTTAGTCCTCCCAGTTTCTCACTTCCCTCCGGTGCGGTAGATACTTAAGAGAGAGGGAGGGGAAAGCGGGGAACTCAACCAAGGAAAGGAGATTACTAAACAGGCTCTACTACGTAGTTATAGTTAGGGTTTGAAAGGTGTGATCCCAAGCCAAGGAAAGAGAGTCTTCAACCGGAGGGGACCCATTACTCGACGATAGGGATTCGAAGATGCTCGTCCAAAGACAGATGCTGACACCGAAAAAGATGCCGAGCCGAGGTTCGAAAAGAGTCTGGTCTGAGACAATGGGCTTTGCTACTCGACCTATAATAGGGAGAGGAGTTAAGCTCTGGCAATACCTCCTGAGGGAATGAGGTAGCGGGCTATCTGTTAAGTGATTCTTACCACCGGACCCAGCCAGAAGACCTTCCATTCCAAGGAGTGAACCAAAGGAACCAGATCCGACCGATACGATAGGGAGCGGTACAAAAGCGACTCGACCGACTAAAGCTTTAGGGAGAGAAGTT